>PVJL010006217.1:0-95501 GCA_004026885.1 Lyroderma lyra | reverse complement strand
CTTGAGTTATGTGCTTCCATAGTCTCAATCGGATAGAGCGGAGCAGAACTGTCCTCTCCAATCCCCTCACTTCCCCCGTAGGAAGCTAGCGCCGAAATACGGGAGGAGTGGTAGCACCAACACTTAGTGCCCCTCTCGCGAGCGAGTTCCTAAAGGTTCGGCGGCCTTGAGACGGCCCCGCGGGGACGCTCAAGTGTATAGGAGAGTATGCTAAACTGGGAAGCCTGTGACTCAGGGACGGCCCTTCCCCACTTTTAATTGGATGTTAAAATGCGAAGGCGGACAGCTCCAGCCTGATGTCCCTGGGGAGACACAGAAGCCCCCGTCGCGGCCAGTGGTAACCCAGGAGGCTACCTCTAATCAGTGCCCCTGAAGAATTCGTTCTCCAACTACGTGAAGGAAAAGAAAAGAAAGTTGAAAGACTTAGTAGAGTTAGTTGTAGACCTTAAACACACTGGGAAGAAGCAGCTGGTCAGTTATTTGCATGCTTTGAATACAATTACACTGAGCACATACCATTACCTCTGAAGAAAATGAGAAAGAATAAACAGCTCTCCGCAAGGACCCAAGTAATAGTGTTTGTGGCCCACTGTCACTGTAAAAGTATCTATGAGCAGGTGCACTTCAGACTTGTGCATTTCCTGGTAAATAACTTCGAAATTGACATTAAGATTTCACTATTGAGTTAAGCTTGAGGTGTGGGCGAGCTGGATAAGAAACACGGGTTTTTTTGTTTTGTTTTGTTTTGTTTTGTTTTTTTAAGAGATTGAGGCTATGACCAACCAATTCAACCTGAACAACAGCAATGCCAGACATACCTATGATGTCAGGCTCAGGTGAAGGAAGTGCCCTCCAGAGGTTGAGGAGGATGAGGGATTGCTCTCGTGTATTAATAATTAGGGCTTCCACACAGTAACATTTCAAGTAAAACTTAAAGGCCATGTTATCTCTTAGATAACAATGGAATTCATTCTAAATATGTACATAACCAAGAACCGAAGGGAATGCAGCACCTTAGAAGAAGCTCCAGGTGTGAGCCATGAGATTTTGGGTGTCCTATCTCATCTCACAGCTGAAAAATGAGAATTCCAGTGACCAGAGGGTTTTCAAAGGAACTTAGTAGAGAGCAGGACTTTAACTGATTCAATTTACAGACAAGGGGTGTGTGTAAATAAGTTACACTTATGAGGAAATGCCAATGCAGGAGCTAATTGACTCAATTACATTAAATCATTCGATCCAATTTTGATTGTTCTTATCATTCTGGGTCAAACACCTGTAGGTCCAGAAGAGATTTTGACCTGGATTCTGGAGGTAATGAACTTCCATACACCTACAGCACAATTGCTTGAAACTAACTGCAGAAGTTAAAAGTCTCTCAAACTTGTTAGCAAAAATAATGCAAGTAGAAAAGGAACCTTTTGTTTTTGTTTGTTTGCCTTCTCTTGGTGCATAAGTGTATTGCACATAAGATAAAGGGCTTGAGGTAGCAAAGAGACACTTTTTGGCCCATTTTCTTAGTGATAAATGATGTCTTGAGGACTGCCACGTCAGACTCTTGAGAGGCCTGTCAGTTTCTAGGCAGGGGAAGATAAGCACTCAGGCACAGTTGGCTCTGCCTTTCTTTTAAAACCTAACCTTAGAAAAAGACAGTCAGGGAGTTCCCTGGTGGTGTAGTGGCTTAAAGCTTCTGCTCTGGCGCTGTCAACGCTGCGGCCTGGGTTCGAGTCCCAGCCAGGGAACTACCCACATACATTTTAAAAAAAAAAAAAAAAAAAAAAAAAAAGACAGTCCTGAACAGAAGGTCATTAGGTTCAACATGGTCATGCTGCCTGAGGAATTCGTAAATGGGGCCAAAGCAGGGAGATAAAAGAATTGGTTCAAGGAAAAGTTCCAAAGACTGTACCATCATACTCACCCTATTCCACACCATTTGCATTCATTTATGACTAGCATCACGGAAAGCATTATGTTCGGTGTAATGTAATGAAAGAATCATATATTGCCTTTAGGAAAAGAGTACTTGTGGAAAAAAAAAAAAAAGGGAAAGGAAAAAAGAACGTGAAGCTTCAAAACACCCTATGGAGCACATTTTTCTAATTAGGTGTTAATTTTCTGGGATGCTAATGTGTCCACCCTTGTGCAGAAAAAAGAGGCCAACTAGATTATTTTGGTAGAAATAGATAGCACGCTATGCACTACATGAAGCTGCAGTTTTAAAGGAGGTAGAACAGCAGTAATCCCAATTCGTGCTTTTAAAAACAATGTTCAGAGGTGAGAATGCATTCATTCAACCTATTCCCCTATATGCCAAGTAACATACAATTTCATAAAGAGCAATGGCTAACCAGATTTGGAGGAAATTTTTTGTAAAAGTTGTTTCTTGTAGGAAACAAAAACAGAAATGCATTTTTGCAACTTGGTCCCCAAAATTTACCATCCAGAAAAACTAACATATTAGTGACTATGTCCATCTACTTTTTTTTGTTGTTCATTTTGATACATCATAATTTTGGGAAGAATACTCTTTGCTAGTTTTGCATCATGCATTCTCAATATATAAAATTCACCATATCATGAAACTCTTCATAAATATTTTTCATGGCCCTATAAAGCTTTATTGCAGCAGTGTCCAACCTTTTGGCTTCCCTGGGCCACAATGAAAGAAGAATTGTCTTGGACCACACATAAAAAACACTAGCACTAACGAACGATAGCTAAGGAGCTTTTAAAAAGGTCACAAAAAAATCTCATAATGTTTTGTTTTTGTTTTTTTTTTTTAAACAAACATATCATCTTTGTCCTGTTTTTATTTTTATTTTTATTTTTTTTTTCCATAATGTTTTAAGAATTTGTGTTGGGCGGCATTCAAAGCCGTACTGGGCTGCAGGTTGGGCATGCCTGCTCTATTGTATAAATGTATTATACTGTGTTAACAAACTCTGGTATATAGTTATAAATATTGTAGTGAATGTTTGCTTATTAAATTGTTCACATCTCATTATCCTAGCAAAAATGTCTAGAAATAGAATTATTGGTACACAGGGTATAACACTTTTAATACTCATTTTTGTACTGGCCTATAGTCTTTCCCCTACCCCAATCCCAAATCAGGGAGTGCTTATCTTGCATTATTCTTGCCCTGATTGAGTGTATCATTCCTCAATAGCTAAGAGATGGTATCTTTCATAAAAGTAACTCTTAAATGATGAACAATCCTTTTTCAGAAAAAGGAGAGTTATCCACACATTGAAATCTGCACAGGTCATCAGGCACTTTGTTTCCTTGCTGCCTCCAATAACTTCTATAACCTTAAAATTCTCTTCTGAGCCCTACCTTTTATTTTCCAGGGCCTTGCCCCTCCCCACCCCACAACATTTGATTTATCCCAGTCCCCTTCTCTGTTTCTGAAACCTAAGTACCACTGTATCCTATAACATGAACCTCACCAGAGCGGGGTGCCCACACATGAGGCTACTAAAAGAACTTTGTTCATAAATGGAAGCAGTCAGAATGTGGTTGGTGGAGCAAGGACTTACCCTAAAAACATAACTCACCTCTTCCAAAAAGAATTTACTGCATCTTGAAGTATTAAAGCCAAGATAAGGCATTTAAAATGAAGAATCACGACTTAAAGTGATAAATAATTACACGAGGAAAATGTAACTAGACCTCATACGCAACCACCATTCAGCATCAAATACCAAGGGGCTATGTAAATCCCTCTCAGTGTTTCCCAGGATTATTTACTTTCTTAGACACACCACTGCATTGTTAATTGTATTAGTTTCCTATTGCCACCAACGGAATGACTTACATCAAATGTATCCTCTTACAGTTCTGCAATCCAGAAGTCCTGAATTTTATGGCGCTAAAATCAAGGTGTTGGCAGGCTGGTTCCTCCTGGAGGTCCCAGGGGAAAACTCCTCCATTGTCTCCTCTAGCTCCTGGTGGCTGTCTGCAGTCCTGGGCTTGCGGCTGCATCACTCCACTCTCTGCCTCTGTGGGCACATTGCCTTCTCCTCTTCTGGAGTTTAATCGCCTTCTGCCTCCCTCTTATAAGGACACTTGTAAGGGCATTTAGAGCCCACCTAGATAATCCAGAATAATCTCACCATCTCATCATCCCTTTGTCTCATCTGCAGGGTCACTTTTTCCATAGAAGGTAACATCACAGGTTCCTGGGATTGGGACCTGATGTCTTTGGAACCATTATTCAGACTAACACACTAAAGTTATGATATACAGAAAAGGCAAGTACTTCCTTGGAAATCCAAGGTGACAAGCACAATTTACTAATACCAAAGGAATCAGAAAAGTGAGGATCAACTCCCATACTGGTACTTCTCTTCTGGCACTTCTCATCCTCTACTTACACTTAATAATAATAATAATAATAATAATAATAATAATAACCTTATTGAAATATAATTCACATACCATACAAGTCATGCATTTAAAATATACAATTCAGTGGTTTGGGGTATAGTTTCAGATTTGTGCACCTACTAGCACACCGAGTCTTAGAACATTTACTCTCCTCTAAAAGAAACACAGAATTTTAGCTATCACCCTCTACCCCTCCTCTTTATCCCTAGGAAACCTCTAATCTACTTCCTATCTCTACAGATTTCTCTGTTCTAGATTTTCATATGAATGGAATCATACAGTACATGGTCTTTTGAAACTGGTTTGTTGCACTTTGCATTTTGTTTTCAAGGTTCATCTACACTGCAGCACGTACATTTCTTTCTGTGACCAAATAGTATTCCACTGCATGGATATAACATACATCATTTATCCATTCATCCACAGGGGACCATTTGGGTTGTTTCCACCTTTCAGCTTTATGAATAATGCTGCTCTCTGGTTATATTTTTTGTCTCCATTTATTTTAATCACTTCCAATATTCACTTTTTATTCAGATCTCTTTCTCATTTCTTTTCCTTCCTTGCCCATAAACTTTCTACTTCATAGTAATCTTGCTATGTCCTTCTTTCAACATTTATGGCATTTCTTATGAAGCATTGTATTTATCTACTTTTGATAGTCTTAGTCCTTTTCTCCACAACTTCTTGAATTCCATTAGCTTTTTTTCTATTCTAGATAGACTATAGAAGGATAAAATTTCTGAACATATTTTAATTGCACAGTGTTTGTGAATTTTGAATCTTCTGTAGGATGAAACATCAGAATTGCTTTATCTTGCATGACAGGTAATAGTATGCTAAGTTCCTTAAAAGTCTTTGAATAACCAACATTTTAAGCCAGATAACCAGATTATAAAAACTTAGGATGGTGTACCCCAAAATTAAGCTATGTATCCTCAACTATAAAACACTCATTTTTTTAAATAGTAATTTATTTCAAAAAGTGAGGGCAGGAGAATGCCCTTTGGGGAAAACAGGCGTTTTGAACACTGAGATGAACCACATGTGGTCATTTGCTTACTTACACTGGGAGATCATTTTTGACTTTGTAACAACCAAACCTTAAAAATCAATTCACATTGGATTAGAAATCAGTTTTAACAAAAAACAGTTTATGTGTCCTCATTGCACCCAAATCAACAAAGAACACATTAGAACCGAATCCAAGGCAATAAAATGTAATATATTAATTCCCCGTAGACCCTAATAATTGAAAAAAAAATAGAATTTATTTTATAAACTCCTGTGAACCAAACTGACATGCCTTCCCTAATAATACCTGTGAGCTGAGGAGCTCATCACAGCTATTACAGACTCACAGTTGACAACCCATATCATTCCTTTTACATGGTCTACACTGTTTTCTCTGTTTCATTCTCTTGCTCTCTTTTTTTTCCTTTTGAAGTGGGGCGGGGGGGTGGGGGAGGAATTTCTTGTCTTCCCAGCTGACTGAGGAACTGTTTCATGTTGTTGCAGGGTGCATGCTCCAAGAAGCAAATGCTGAGATGGAGTTAGGAGCACAAAATGTTTATTAAGAAATAACACCTGTGAAAGTAGAGCTGCAGAACTGGTGTGTGTGTGGGGGGGGGGGGTCGGGGGGATGGCAGAGCATTATACACACCTGACAATGTCTCCACTAGTCTTACGGGGAACTCCAAAGTAAAAACCATTAGAGGAGGCTGTGTTGTACAGAAATGGCTAGGCCCTTGTACTGCCACTAGGCTTTGTCATTGCTTGGGGCCAACCCCAAAAAGAGAAAAGCCAAAAAATTGCTCAAGGCTTAAAGGTTGAAGCAGAGCCTGAAAGAGCTGACAGCTTTCGTGTCACTGCCTGAACACGCCTGGTAGTGGTACCTCCTGATGTGGTCAGCTCTGATTGCAAAGAAACATTAAATCCACCTGGCCCCACAATCAACAGACTGAAATCACAGCAAAATCACAGATGAAATAACTTTTTTAATAACCATATATTAAGCAGTTGAGGCAAGAAATTTCCTTCCCTAGTTCCAGAATATCTATTTTCCCCCTTACATTGCTGTAGAAGTACCAAGATCCACACCCCTCATCCTATCCCCACTGGCCAGTAAAGGAATAAAAAGAGATCCACAAAGACAAAGATTAGAGAGACCAGCATAGGAACAGATCAACCGTTTTCAGATAGTGGATTGAGAAGTGACGACAAGGCAGAACAGAGAAAGCTGAAGCCTAAGTTCTAGAGTGGGGAAAGCCAGCAAGAAGCAAGCTGATTCAGGCTGCAAAATTGTCAGCTCAGGAACCAGAGGCACCTGATCCTTTGAACTGGGAGAGGCTGAAAATACAAAACAGTTGTGAGTCTTTTAAAGGCACATTTGAGCCCACTGATCTGCCTCCCTCCACAAAAGCAGGTCACCACCCCACTGGCACCCTAAAGGAAGGCCAGAATGAAAGTTTACTGCTGACGTTAAACTGGAGAGGGCTTGACTTCAGGGACACCAGGTGAAACAAAGGCAAAGACTAAATTTAGTAGAACTGGAATAAAACTGAGGAAATCACCCAGAGAGATAAGTGAGAAGCAGTTGAGCAAATAAAATAGAGCTGCAGATACCTAATACCCAGTTATTTTAAGATGAACCAACAAACAACAACAACAACCCAACAGGCAATGGTGGGAAGAGATTATCAAATGATTCTAGCAAACACTCCACAACCCAACACTGTGCATTTCCATGCCAAAAAGACCACAAATACCGAGGACAATGAATGGAAAAAAAGACGTATTATCTTTAAAGAAACAATTGGAACAATATTAAAACCTTCCTACAGAAGTACCATGTCAGAGAGGCTCCCTCAATTTCCACCAAACATTCCAGAAACAAAAAAAATTCCAACCTCAAAACTATTCCACAATTGGCTTCTTTGGAGGCCTCTCCCCTTCACTTGCAGATGACTGCCTTCTTGCTGTGTCCCCAAGTGATCTTTATTCTGCACAAGTCCTAAACTCCTCTCCTTATAAGGGCTCGATCAGATTGGATTAGGGCTCGCCCAATAGCCTCATTTTAACTTAATTGCCTCCTTAAAGGTCCCATCTCCATATACATTCACCCTCTGATATAGTGGGAGTTAGAGCTTAAACATATAAATTGGGGGGTGGGGGGGTAGGAGAACACAATTCAGCCCATAAGGACATTTACAGTGGGAAATATACAAATAAAAGGGAATTTATTTGGTTTGGTGAGGGATATATACAAAAAACTTATTTTTATTTTATTTTTTGGTGGATCCCTGGCTGGGAAACAAACCCAAGCCGCGGTGTTATGAGTGCCGAAGCCTAGCCACTACACCACCAGGAAACCGCACAAAAAGCTTACAAGTAAGGTCAGAAACGAAGACAAGAGTGCCAGCTTCAATGCTTCTATTCTACAATATGCAAAAGGTCCTGGACAGCCTAACAATCAGACAAAAAAATAGAAACAATAAAGATGAAAAGAAACGATCCATCTGCAGATTGTGGTTGTATATGTAAAACACAAATCTACATATCAATTATTAAAATGAAAATAAAGTCTTGTTACTCTTATAATTCAATATTAAATTAATTGTATTTTTAGTTACCTAGCAACAAAGGCAGGAAATGTGTTTTAAAATAATCTTTAAAACAGACATTTGAAAGCACCTAAGAATGATTCTTACAAGTATAAGAGTCAGAGAGAAAAATTTAGCTGTGATATTCATAGATGGAAAGACTATTGTTGAGATATGAACTCTGCTCAAATTGATTTGTAAATTCAAAATAATAGTATTCAAAATCATGGAGGACATTATTTAGAAGCATTTCTTAGCTACCTTAATTTGAAGAGAGTGCCCTTCTCTTTGTGAGGGAAGCACTTATGCATATTTATATATGGGCACTGGTGATACTGATTTGTTTGTAGTTGTTAAAAGCATAGATGCATGCTATAGCCAGTCTGCCTAGGTTTGAATCTTGGCTTTACCTCTTCCTAGTTCTGTGACCTCAGGCATGTTACTTAACCTTCTGTAACTTATTTACCCTGTTTTATAGGTAAGGAAACATGCCTACATTGCTGAGGTATTAGGATTAATAGTTAATGTTATGCACTTAAAACAGTGCCTGGCACATAATCAGCATTATGTAACTGTTGGGTGCTGCTACTGTTTTGTTCTCTCTCCCACTAGTCTGAACTCCTTGAAGGAAGGACACAAGGAGTGTGCAGCCTCAGAGCCTAGTTCCGTGCCTAGCACATATTTCTATGTTAGTTGCACAGTTACATAACACAAAAGAAATTGGTAATGAAGGCTGATACGTGTGCCCTAAGAGTGCCATATTTAAAGAAGCCTGATTCAATAGCCTAAGGTATTTGAAAGGGGAGATCATTCTCCACTTGTGCTTTGAACATTAAATCCCCAAAGCATGATCCATAGCAACACTTGTGAAAATACTCTTCTAATTATCTATCTCTCACCTCTTAGCTCTTTAGAAGCCTTTGTTCACCACATGCTTGAGATTCTCCCACCACATCATTATCCTAGTATAGAGGGTTGAGTGTATCAGATTCCTCAGTTCATGGCATCCTATACTGCCACCACTGGTCCATCTAGGGACCCTCTCTTGACTTATTTATTCCTTTTGTTATCCTCATAATTACTTCTCACAAGAAGCAATCATTCTAATGTTCTTAATATGTATCTCCTACTTTGTCACCTGTCAACTTGGTCCATGATGTCCTTGGTTGAACAAAAATTCTAAATTTGTTGTAATCACATCCACCAACTTTGGGTGATATCTATCCAATGGCCGGTGCTTTTGAAGTTAAAAAGTTCTTTTCTGTCACAAAATCAAATGTCTTCATCTTCATTAACTTCATGGCATTACCTTTCACGTTTCTGTTCTTTAACCATTTGAAATCTATCTTTTGTGTATAGTGTTGAGATCCATCTGTATTTATCTAGCTAGCTAGATTTCCAATACCACCTGCTAACCAACTCATCCCTTTTCCTACTCATAGGTGGTGATAGCACCTTTAACCTATATAAAATGCCTTTCATAGATGAGTCTGCCTCTGATTTCTCCTCTATTTCATTGATCAATTTATTCTTGTGCAATATGGAGCATGTCTCCCTGGCTTCTTTCTTCTCTCTCACCACAATTCCTTTAATATATGTTGGCTCTGTACCCTATGGAGCAAGAAAGAATACTTGGAGGTGAGAGAGTAGGGTATTGGACTTGTAAATTCAAGATGCTTCTTGGCAGGCTGAGGGAGACTGTAAACACCCACATTGGTAAATATGCTCCGTCCCAAATGAATTGGCTATGGCACAGTCCTGGCTTTTCTGCTTCTTACCACCCCAAAATGTCTTTCTACCCGATAATAATCTACACAGCCTATAATGAAACAAAAGAAAAAAGGATAACCGTTCTTAATTATTTTTTTCAAAATATTTATTTTTTAAGTTAAATACTCCAGAAGTAGTTTAAATTAATTACTTAACTGGGTTCAATTCCCAGCCAGGGAGCTACCAAAAACAACAACAAAAAATTAATTACTTAAATCACAGATTATCTTTTCTTGCAAATAAAACAAAAAAATTAGGAAGAAAACTTGATTCAGCTAGCTAAATGGTTAAGATCCAACTTTGGTAGCCTATAGACCTAAGTTTCAATCCCACACACTTTATTAGCTGTGTGACCTTGAGAAGGATACTTAACCTTTGAGACTCAGTTTCTCCATCTTTAAAATGGGGATAAAATATTGGTGACTACCTCAAGATTGTGTAAGGATTAACTAACAATGCACTGAACACTCGAGTGCGGTTATTATCCTTCCCTTTACTGAAAAATTTGTGGGAGTTATTGTGTATTTTATAGACAGTGCTTTTGACTTAGTCTGGAAAAGTGGAAGAATCCTGCTTCCACCACTGAGGACTAGAATCTCAGGAAAATGACTCAACTTTGCAGTTACACAGTCATCTTTAAAACATTGATGCAAGGAGTTCCCTGATGGTGTAGTGACTTAAAGCTTCAGTGCTGGTGCTGTCAGCACTGTGGCCTGGGTTCGATTCCCAGTCAGGGAGCTACCCACATACCAAAAAGCAAAAAAAAAAAAAAAAAAAAAAAAAAAAAAAAAAAAAAAAAAAAAAAAAAAAAAAAAAAAAAAAAAAAAAAAAAAAAAGTCAATGCAATGAAATAAACTGAGCAAAAACGTAAAGTGAAGAGTAATGAAAAGAGGAGATGGCTTTTGTTGATTCTACGGCTTCTCCAGTCGCTCTGTGTGCGACTAAGCTCTGTATTTTGTATCATCTATGAGTTTGAAACTGTGAAAGCAGTCAAGTGCATCATGAGACCCTCTGCTGCAACTAAAGTGAGTGATTAACCGTTAAATTGTTCAAACACTGTCCACGTGGCTGCTTGGCTCATTGGCCCACTTCCACTGGGGAAAACCACGTCCACACACCAGCAAGTGAACAGAAGTTGGGAGCTACATCACAGACACAGATCCCATGCATCAAAGTGCAGGGTCCCTGCACTTCTCGCTGTGGCAGAAATAACTACTATGAGCATACAGTTAGGTAGAACTCTCGTTATATAGGAGTGAAATAACTGATAAATTATCGTGGGAAAGAGCTATGTTGGAAGAGCAACTATCCATTTTAAATTCATGGTCACTTGTTTTTATAAATGTTCTCCATAGAACATATCACTTTGATAATGTCTAGACTACCAGATGAAATGTTCCAGAGTACATACAAAGTGTTAGGATGTAAGTAAGGCTTTGACACAACTAATCAAGGAAAAAATATCTACTTTGGTCTAATGCTGGTAATCCTCATTGGTCCCCAAGTTTAGGATGTATTTAGAAGAAAAATAACAAATGTTGCCCGGTCCATAATAGTACAGAATCTTACTCACCAATATTAAGTGAGAACTCAGTTTATAACCCTGTAAAAAGTATTACACTGCAGATGTGATCATCTTTAATATGAAGGCTAGAGGCTCAGATAACTCTCATGTCATAGCAGGATTTACAATTTTTTTGCCACAGAGGGACACATCAATTCATCAATGATTTATTTATGATAAGAAAGAAAATTATAATAATATTGAGGCCAGGTGCAGCTCTTATTCAAAATTAAGAATTGAGTGTTGTATTGTGTTTCTCAGCCTCAGCATTCTTATGAGAAGTAATTAAGTCATTACATGCTTGGTTATTATGACAGGGCAGTGTGTGGGGAAGCAGTGGGCCTCTATTTCTTTGCTCAAATTTCTCAGGGAAAAGCTACAATTACTGGGTGTGTAGAGGAATATCAGTCACAGGTATGAGCGATATTGTTCATAGGGATTTTGCCGCACAAAGCAATAACAAAATATTCAGTTTTCAGGATATCAAAGGTCATTTTATGAAAATTATTTAACACGCCACAATCCTAAAACTTGACAAAATACTCTCAAAATGTTTTAAAAATTATGTGAACCCAAGAAACACATGCGACAACACAAGTCTAATTTCATACAGGAAAGGCCGTTTTACTGACAAAGGCCTTTATCTTGAGTCTAGGATGATGCATTTGGTCTCTTTTAGGTATGTTTATTTATATTTTGTAGGATTGGGGGCTGGTGGTAGTCTCTTCACATCTTACTTTTCCTTCAGTGGTTCCATTTGAGTTACAAAAATGTCCTGCTTTCTGTGTAGAATGCACCATAAAATGACAGTAAATCAAACTTTGTATCATTATCTGAAATTCTAAAACAAATGGACACTGCTGGGTCACGGAACTGAGAGGAAGAAAATGCTGTTTTATATCATATCAAAAGCTATAAGCTAAATTTTAAGGAAGACTAAAACATCCCTTGTATTGACAAAAGAAAGAAGGGCAAAAATAGTTAAATGTGCAAGTTGACCCTGAGAGATATTCCAGCCTTCACAACATCACGGATACAGCCCTCGAGAAAGGAATAGAACTCTGTTCACAGATGAACAAGATCCTGCTTTGGGAAGGCACAATTCAGACCACAGTGCAATTTTAGTAAATTAACAGATGTTTCTGATAAATCTATAACTCAGAAGGATTCATCATGTTCATTGTGTTCGACAAGTACAAAATCAAGGAAGTCAAATCAGTCCCAAGAGAAAAAAAATGCTGGGTAGGCAATTCATCAAATGACCACAAACTACAGTGTTTTCTTCAGGGAGCAGATGACTGACCCTCACTACCTGGATATATTTCTGCTTAGAAAGGTTTCGATTGATGGAATCAGAATTGTTTCAATCCCATGACTCATAAAATAGAGTGGTTTAATACCTGATGCATAAATTTGCATTCAGATTCATAGCATGAACTAATTCGGAGAAAACAATCATTGTGTATTAAGACGTTCTGTGTGACAAGAATTCTGGCATGATGCATGCTCACAAAATGTCAATCCTCTGCTCTAAGGGGGATGCAGAATCTCCTGGATTCTGGAGACAAATTACATGTAAGTTTAAACTCACATTCCATCTTTTATTGGCTGGGTGACTTGGAACAACTTATTTAACTTCTCCATACCTTAATTTTCTCATCTGTAAAATCCAATAATAGAACCTACCTCCATAGAATTGCTTGGATTAAATTAGTTACAGCAATGTAAAGCTGAAAGCACTTAGCATGGCATCTGGAACATAGTAAGCACTCAAAGCAACTTTTTTTCACCCATAATTGTGAAGGATTACTTGAGTCATAGCAGAAGGGCAATTAAAGCATAGGCTGTGCAACAAAAAAATAAAATAAGATAAAGTGAAAACTATTGAGGACTAAAATCCAAACTCTGAGAAAGAGGTGGGGCATAGATTTTGAGATAGAAGACTTGAGGGTGGGACACAGTAAGCGACTGGAAAAGGCAGGATTGAGAGGACAAGGGTAATAAGCATAAGCAGAGAAGGAAGAAAACCACTAAGAGAAAAAGAAGAAATCTGCAAGTGATTAGATGTGGGAAACAAAGGACAGAAGAGGCAAAAATGACTCCAGAATCTTGAGGAAAATTCCCTTGGCTAATCTAGATGAGATAAGGTAAGTGCTTGGTAGATGATAGAACACACTCTTGCAGAGTACAGAGGGAGTTGAGGAGCTAGCCTTTCTCTGTGTATCTGAAGCTTTCTAATTTATGAAGCTGAGAGTCAGACAAGAGGGTTCAAGAATTTTGAGTATTGCAAGGTAATCTCCTGGGCATTGGAGCTCTACTCAGTACAGTTGTTTGTAATTAGAACCAACTGAAGGATTAATATTAATGAGGGCTGATACAAGGCAAGACAAAAACTATTATACAAATGGTGAGAGCATTAAAGCTCTATTCGCACAGCAATTCCAAGTGTACACTACAGTATTGTTCGCTATGCTGCATATTAAATCTCCAAAAACGTATTCATCTTATAATTGAATGTTTGTACCCTTTGACCAACATCTCCCCTATTTTCTTCACCCTCTAGCCCCTGGCAACCACCATTCTACTCCCTCATTCTGTTAGGTTGATGATTTATGATGCTCCACATATAGGTAAGATCATACTATAGTACTCGTCTTTATTTCACTTATTTCGCTTAGCATTATGCCCTCCAGTTCCATCCATGTTGTTGCAAATGGCAGAATTTTCTTTTTGTGGCTGAATAATATTCCATTGTATATGTATACCATATCTTTATCCATACATCTGTTGATGGACATTACATGTAAGTCCTCTGTCCATTTTTTAAATCACAGTCTTTTTGTTATTAAGTTGTTAGAGTTGCTTGTATGTTTTGGATGTTAACCCTTAATTAATATAAGATTTGCAAATATATTCTCCCATCCCATAGATTCCCTTTTAATTTTGTTGTTTGTGCTTTTGGAGTCATACCCAGAAAAAAAAAATCACTGCAAAGGCTGAGGTCAAGGAGCTTTTTCCCTACGTTTTCTTCTAGGAGTTTTATGGTTTCAGGGCTTAAGAGTTAATGCAATTTTTGAGTACTTAGAAAGCATTTAGAAGTACTACCCATTCTTCTTAATTCCAGAAAGATCATGATAGAGTAGGAAGAGTTTGTACTAATTGACCTAAATTCTCTTCTCGTTAACCAATGTTCTGGGTTCCAGTTTCCTTAATGAAGTGATTGTTGAACTATTTCATCAGTGTGGGGTTTGCAGTTCCTCAGTTGGGGGGTACTTTGAAAGGCTTCTAGTTATTGATCCTGAAAATGAACTTCTCCAGCTAGCTAGTAGCTAAAAAATAACTTACACTTCTATGTTCACTCTCTGATTCCCATAGCATGGTAGGAATTGCCCCAGATCATTGGTCCATATGAGCCCTGAATGCCTTTTATTTCCTAAGTGTAGCTGTTATTCTCAGTGTGCACCTCCCCCTCCCCTATTTCCATTCTCTGTCCTGGTGTACTGACTCCTACTAACTGCATTCCCCAGGCTCCCTTGGCAGTGGGAAGCTGCAGCAGAAGGGAGTTTGGAGTCAAAGAGGGGTTGGGCGATTTGCTCCTACCACTGCCATCCTGCTGTTACACAATGGCTGCATTCCTTCACATCTATAGCTCTTGGTGGTGCCCTTCCGCCATTGCTCAAGCCCTCAATGGACTATAGTAACACTGGTCCTATCCTTTGTTCCTTCCTGCTTAGAGGTGGTAATGGCTTTCAGCGTGGCTAGTCCTGGTGCTTCTCCATCCCTTGATTTCCCTACCCCTGCACACACCATTGGAAATAGTCCCTTCATTCAACTCTCCACCAAACCCACATCTGTCTCTTACCATCTCCAACTTTGATGCTGTGGGTGGCTTGCAGAAGCAGCTGGCACCTTTTACCGCAGAGCTGCACATACCTTCAGCCCAGGATTTGGAAAAACTGAAGGAGGTTTGGTAGGAGCTGGAAGAAGTGGGCCCGAGCGCATTGCAGTCAGGCAAGGCAAATCCCTATCCAAAGTAGGTATGTGGTCCATTGACAACAAAATGCTGCCACTTCTAGGGTGACAGTGGTCCAAAGTAATCAGTCTGCCACCAGGTGGCTAGCCAGTTACCAGAAAATGGTAACATAACAGGGGTTCATTGTTGGTCTCCGCTGTTGCGAGGTTGTGCAGACGCAGCGGCTGTAAGCAGCTCGGCCTTGTGAGAGGAAGTCATGCCGCGAACGCGAGCAGACACGTTGTCACTGTCAAGCTTCAAAGGTCCCTGGGCAAGAGAAGGGGCTGCCGCCTGGGGCAAGAGGCTGGCTGACATCCACAGGACAGGCCAGCTTGTCACCTGATAATTAGAATCCTCTTCTTCTGAGCCTGCTCTGTCGGGAGCACTGACATGCGACAGAAGCACTTGGTGTAAATGCTGTGTGGTCACAGACTGGCATCCCGGGGCTCTTTGCCAGCAGTGTTCCCATCGTGTTCCTTTTTGTGTCTGACTATCTCCCTAAACCATTAGCTACTGCCCCACATCAGTGCAGATCTGTGCCTCTAGTCATCCCTCCTTCCCCATGAAATGAGCAACCAGATGCTCTGCTCCAAGTTCGGTCCACTGGGAGGAGGAGTTCTTTAAAATTCTGTCCTTCAGAGCCAGCCTGGGGGAAGCTCTGGTGCTGCAGTCATCTACTTTTGGGAGTTGTTGGAATAAGAGAATTATTTATTTTCTTTTTTTTCTCGGTATGTGGGTGGCTCCCTGTCTGGGAATCGAACCCAGGCCACAGCGCTGACAGCGCCAGCGCCGAAGCCTTAAGCCGCTACAGCACCAGGGAGCTCCCATAAGAGAATTATTTCAATGCGCTTCTTCCCCATGAGGCTTTTGGGTATAGGTTACGGAGGAGATTATATAGCAGCCGTGGGCCTCTGTGCTACTTGCTCGTGCAACTTACATGAGCCATGAGGACCACTGATGGCTGAAGAGTCTTACCTTGAACTAGGGCATGGGATATCAGGGCACATCAGGAGTCCTCAGGCTTGAGTCCCTAAGATGACCATTTCCCAGGGCTTACCCTCCTGAAGGGGCAAGGAATCTGTTAGCCATCACCCTCTCCTGCTGCTCGCCTCCTGCCGTTACCCAGCACGCCCCACTCCAGCCCCACCCACTCAGGAGAGAAGTCTATGGCAGCTGCTAAGGGAGGAACCTTCCAGCTGTTCTTTGTCAGAGTAAAGGTCCCACTTTGTCACTGCTCTGCTCCCTCTCTCGGCCACATCACAGTGAAACGTTCTTGTTCTGTCAGACAGTGATGCTTTCACTCTGCCCTTTCCAGCTTAACTTATGTTGAAAAATTATGTTGTTGTTGTTTTTTCTTACAGCATTGGCTGCAGCAGATCAAATCTCATTTCTATGTGAATTTGTATTTTTTGTTGTTGTTTTGGTTTTTTGTTTTTATTTATATATTTTTTTTGGTTGGTTCCCTGAACGGGAGTTGAGCCCAGGGCACGGCAGTGAGAGCACCGAGACCTAGCCACTACACCCCCAGGGGACCCCCCTCATTTTTCACGTGAATTTGACCTGTAGGAGGACCCTGGGTCTGGCCAGTGGCTGGAGGTATTGGCTGGATGGACAGCAAATGTCCACTGAATGGAGAGTGAGTGCTGTATTCTGTCAGGGTCTGAGAAGCTCATACTGAGTTCAGTAGGATTCACTGCCGAAAGGATTTGCCCATTCTGGAGGAGGTAGAGACAAGAGAGAGCTGGGATTTCTAAGATCTGCCTAGTAGAATCATCTGTCTGCCTTAAGATGACAAAATGCAGGGTCCTGGGTTGGCAAGGTGTGGGGTTGGAGTGTGGGACCAGTGAGGCAGGTCTGCGCATGACATGGCTCTGCTGTCAGGGCTGGCTCCAGGGCTCCGTGGACTGCAGGAGAGTCACTGCCACACATTTCCCCAGGACCCTGGAGTCTTGCCATCTGATTACCATTCTCCTTGGACCTGCTAAGTTAGTCTCCATCTGCACTGCATGATTTTCTCTGAAAAAATCCTTAAAAGGGACTAATAACCTGAACAGAGGTCATAGACATGATGGCTGTGACTTTTAACTAAAATAAAAATTCCTTACAGCTTTTCGGCATCTTTCAAATTGTCTGCAATGAACACGTACTACTTTTGTAACTTCTTCAGGAAGATCTAATTTCAGCCAGGGCTAGAGTTTAGCCCACAATCAGCTTCTGGCATCAAACATCGGTGGCCTATTTTTCTCAAGGAAAGATAGGAAAAGGTGCTCCACATTTATTATTTCTATACTCCCTTAGTTCTAATTTCTCCCCTGGTTGGTGTATTATTTTTAGCTTATTCTGCCATAGAATGGATGCTTTCATATTCCTAGTTCCTGTCATCCTGTATGTCTTAGCACCAAGGTGACTTTAAAAAGCAAACCAAGCTAAGCCTAAATAATATGATCCAGGAAAGACAGAGGTGGCCACTCCTTCATTTCATTTACTTTGATTAAATATCTTAACCACTGTCTCCCCCATAGCACAAAGAAAAAATATACTTGAGACATAATGAGAGAGAGGCTAGAGAAAAATTCCATAGATTGAAGTTATCACAACAATTTTAAAGGCAAGAACTAGCCTAAGGTGTACTTGTATGTCTTATTTTATAGCTTATGGAAAAATTCTTGTTGCATGTGTGTTATGGTGAAACAAAACGCAGACATGGAAAAACGACTAACTTTAAAAATAGCCAAATACTTCACAGCTCAGCTTGGAGTCGTTAGAGGTGGAGCAGCTGGGGTCAGTTTATAGACTTCTGTTTTTAATTTGCATAAATAGCCTAGTGCTTGGCTGGAGCAGGCATTCAGCTGCCTCATTAGATGGATTAACCTTTCAGTCACCCCACAGATGCCCAAAAGGTTCTGGGTCAGACTTGAGTCAGAGAAGTACTAGGAGTTGCGATAAGCCTGAAAGGTGAGAGATCTACATTCCTACACCAAAGAAAACCCACAACTTCTAACAATATTTCTCAACATGGAGCTGAAATTCTTTTGAGTTCTGCTAATGAACAAGGAACTCGTACCCCCACCTCAAGAATATAGTTAGTGTCATGCTCAGACGGATGCACTGAAGGTCTGTCTACACTGCTAGGCCCTGAATTGGAAAAACCAAAGTAGGATCCCTACCTTAAATCATGTAAAATGATAGTCGTGCTTGCTTTACATTGAATATTGGTGTCGCCCCCAATGTGACATGTTAGGAGATGAGGCCTTCAGGGAGTGATTATGTCCTGAGGGTACAGCCCTCATGAATGGGGTTAGTGCCCTTACATTAGAGACCCCCGAGAGCTCCCTCACCTCTCCGCTGTGTGAGGACACCGTGAGAAGATGGCCATCAATGAATCAGGAAGCAGACACTGAATTTCACTGCCCCTTGATTTTCCCAGCCTCCAGAAATGTGAGAAATAAAAGTTTATTTTTAAGTCACCCAGTTGATGATACTTAGTTATAGCAGCCCAAGCTGCTAAGACAGTGCTCAATGTCCTGCTAGGTAAAGGTGGCATGGTTTTGCAGCAGACAACAAAACATTTATTCAATAAACATAGAACACTCCTAAAATCTAGCTTCCGATAGTGTCATGAATAGGGTGCCAGCTTCCTAGAGAATCTATTGTCTTGCTTATGGAAATAAGGTTATGCATTTAAACTTTAACTTCATAGAATGAAAAATTAGGGAGTTCCCTGGTGGTGTAGTGGCTTAAGGCTTCGGTGCTGTCAACGCTGTGGCCTGGGTTCGATTCCCAGCCAGGGAACTAGCCACATACAAAAACAACAACAACAACAACAACAACAAAACACACACACAACAACACAAACAAACAAACAAAAAAGAATGAAAAATTAAGAGGAAGCCTGAGATTAAAAGCCAACTGACTGAGAGAGAATTTCAGGAATAAAATAGAACAGATCAGAGTAGTCAGGCATAGAAGTGGGACTTACTTCATCAAACACTCACTCAACAGTTTCTATAAATTGTATACCTTACAAGGACTCAGAAGCATAAAGGATTAAATCCAGGCCTGATGCTGGCCTCTTGATGCTTAGTTTTGTTGGGTGTCCAGTTGAACACAGTTGGAATGTAAAGTATAGAGTGATGAGTGTCATAAGAACAGACACAGATGAGACTCTTTCAGTTATAAAACTTTACATCTGGAAGAATCCTTAGAAATATCCTAACCCAATCTCCTCCTTTTATGGATAAGAAAACTAAGAGTTTGTCACTTGTCAACTTATGCTGTCAAGTTTGAGACTGAGCTGGGAAGCAGACCCTCATCTAGATTTTAAATCACAGGCAAGTCTAGGCAGGGGAAACAGTAAGGGCCCAGGCAGGGTTGGTGTTCAGTCAGGAGGCACCAGTCCATCATACTAGCCCCTTGCCTAACCCCTGAAGGGGTTCGGAACCCGCCTCTCCAAGATGTGCTGCTTTGGCTTGTGGATTATTTATTATTTTGAGCGGAAGGCAACCAAGACCCTGCAGACTCAAGAGATACTTTTACCTTTTCTTAAAGAATCTAAATTGGGGGACTTGCTCATAATAAGAGTTATGTTCAGAAGTAACTCTTTAGGGCCAGTGTCTCATTACTGAACATGAGTCTGCCCTTCTTACTGGCCGGCAAGTACCTTCCTCCCCTTCGAGCCCGGAGGCTCTGACCTCATCCTTACCTCAGATACTTCCTTTTCACTTTCTGTCTCTGAACCTCTCGTGTATGTGGGTCTTTGACTCTCTCATGTTATGGGCTCTCATATGCACGTATCTATCTAATTGAATTTAGTTATTTTCTTTTGTTAATCTGTCTCATGTTGATTATATTATTAGACCAACCAAAAGAACCTAGAAGGGTAGAGAAAAATTTGTCTCTCTCTTCGCACTCCTATTGTCTGTTCTGATTGATGGGTGGCCCTGCTGACTCGTTAACTATTCTGAATGCCACCCCTGGGCAAAGGCACACCTCATTTCCTGCTCAGCTAAATCAGTGTAACAGAAGAAGGAGAGAGAGTTTTTAATAACGAAGTACTGGGAGGCAATTAATCTCTTAGCATTGCAACAATGCTTGACAGAGCACAGCTCTCTAATGACACTGCAAATGGAAAATGGGTGTACAAAAGGCTCTGGATGGTATCAGCTGCGTAAATGACATAGCTACAGCATAAGCTGAATCCAACACCATGGAGTTCCATTTTTTTAAAGTTCCAGAACTCTATTAGGTGAGGTATTCACAGGTGGTAAAATTAAAAAGAAGGACAAAGAAGTTTTTTACTTTTATGGTAATCAAGTCTTTACTCCTGGGGGAGAGGATGTTGGCAAAGGTAAGAGGGACACAGGGGCCTTCCGGGGCATGGCACGATTCCACGTCTTTAATTACGGTAAATTCATGAGTGTTCATTGTATAACTATTCGTTGTATTAGACATCTGTTTGCGCACTTTCCCATATGTTATATTTAACACTGAAAATTAAAGCGAAAGCAGACTGAAGTTTGGTTTCCATTTTGACCCTGGGACGGTAACATGGACAGACCATCAAGGTCAATGGGCAGTTGCCTGAATACAGAACAAAGGAGCCTAGGAACGAAGATGCTGAGGTGGCATCAACATCAGAAAGCAGAGATCAGCTATAAGCACCCCTGTGTGGAGAGTAGCCTTCGCCAGCCTGTCACTCCCACGCAGAGTGGTGTCGTGGAGAGTATGGCTGCTCAACGTGAAGGCAAAGGAGGAGACACCAGCATTTCATTTCTGACTCTCCCGGGAGACATGCCCAACAGGACTTCTAAGAAAAACCCACAGTAAGGATTTTGCTAGTAAATGGGCTGAAAAACATTTAAAAACAAGAATGAATCATTGATTTTTGAATCATTGATTTTTTTGCCACCGTATCAGTTTTAGGTGTACAGTTCAGTGGCATTAAGCACATTCACAATGCTGTGCAATCATCTGCACTAGCCATTTCTAGAAGATCATCAATTGAAACAGTAAAATAAGGGCACAGAATCTCAAGGCTGCTCTCCTTTTCGGACAGATTGGGGCAGCAGGGGGCTGTGGTACACAGCGTGCAGCAGGAAGGCGACCGCAGTGACGTGGGATTACTTCCCCCCAAGTCTGGACTGCTACAGCCGGTGCAGCCCAGCTCCCCGCCCGCTGCCTTTCATAGTGAAGGGCCAGGTACGGACCCCAGGCGATCACATGTGCAGCCTGCCTCGGGCGCTGCCGGTGGGCACAGTGCGACTGGGCTTCCCAGGCCGCGCCCAAAGGACGACGCTGGGAGCCGCTGTGCGTAGCTGCAGTCCTAGCCTTCCCACAGCCGCACCTCTACAAAAGCTGTTGCTGCCTGATCTGCAAAATTTGTATCATTTGGGGGCTAGAAGGGACTCCAGACATATCAAACTCTGTCACTGTCCAATGGCAGAATCAAGAGTGGCCCACGAGCCCGCGAGAGGCGGCACAGCAGAGGCAATCCGGGTCTTGGGGGGGGGGGGGGCGCTCCAGCTTTGCGCATGCTCCCGCCGTTTCAGACTTAACGCGTCTACGTTCCTAAAACATGTTTCTTCTGCCTCATTTTGAATAACCGGACACTTCCAGAAGTAACACAAGCAGAGCTAGGAATCCTTAATCTGGTGGCATTTCTTTTCTTCCCCTTTAATTTTCCCTGAAATTTAATAGGGAAAAGGACAAGATGGTAAGCACACTACCAAGCAGTCTAGCCCAGATGTTGATAGTCTGAGCTTGGTTTAGAGGTGGAGCAGATATTGGGGTCCTAGAATAGCAGTTATAGCCCCGAGCTGAAATGCCCCTGTGGGACTGGTAACCAAGGCCCTTGCCGGTACATGGAAATGATTTACATTTCTGCCTTTCCCCCATTCTCAGCTGCTTCCTTGCATGGCCCGTGTTCCCACATTTCTATTATTTCCTCCTCTCTAGATTCCCAAGGGCATCTGGCATGCATGTCCTCACATTTTTGGGACCCTCCCTGGCTAGGGCTGTGTTTCTGAAAAAGCACAGGACTCATGTGACTATTTTCCTGAATTTCTCTTTACTATCAATATCCCTTGTATCTGTCTCACTTCCAAAGTGTCCTGTATCGGCTTCCCAAGATTTTTTTTTTTTTTTTTTTTTTTTTTTTTTTTTTTTTTTTTTTTTTTGCTTTTTGGTATGTGGGTAGCTCCCTGGTCGGGAATGGAACCCAGGCCGCAGCGCTGACAGCACCAGCGTCGAAGCCTTAAGCCACTACACCACCAGGGAACTCCCCTCCCAAGATAATTTTATGACCACATCAGCATTCATGGCAGCAGAAACTCACTATGGCCTTAGAGTGTGGGCAGCGTTGGAGCCCGAGGCCAGGTCTATCGAGAGGAACGGGGTCAGCCAGGCTGCCTGTGTACTCGGAATCCGGGGTTCGGGGTCCCGCGGGGCTGCCCGGAGCATGGTGACCAAGGACACCGCTCAGGGGGAGGGTTCTGGCTGGCTGAGGGGAAGGAGGGAAGCAGCATGGCCTGGGAGGCAGAGGGATGGTAAAGTTGTTGACTCAGGATGAAAGGATGGGGGTCGGCGACCTGTTTCGCAATTAAGAAGTGACATGCCCTGCTGTTCTTGGGCTATGGAATGAACCTGCTGCAGACCTGAAGGGTCTCTGTGTTTCCAATTAGGAAATTACACCCTTGTCGTTCTGGGGTATAAACCAAACCCGCTGCAGACCTGAAGGGTCGCTGTGTCTCCATCAGAGCACAGGGACCCACCCGGTCCCACTTTGCTGTCTGTTATGTCTGTGTGTGTGCGTGCGTGTGCGTGTGTGTGTCTGTGTGTGTGTCTGTGTGTGTGCGCGCCTGTGCATGCGTGTGCGTGTGCGTATGTGTGTCTGTGTGTGTGTGCGCGTGTGCGCGTGTGTGCGCGCGTGTGTGTGCGCGCGCATGTGTGTGTGCATGTGTGTGTGTGTGCGCGCGCGCGTGTGTGTGTCTGTGTGTGTGTGTGCCTGTGTGTGCCTGTGTGTGCGGGTGTGTATGTGTGCGCGCATGTGTGTGCGCGCATGTGTGTGTGCATGTGTGTGTGTGTGCGCGCGTGTATGTGTCTGTGTGTGTCTGTGTGCGTGTGTGTGTCTGTGTGTGTCTGTGTGTGTGTGTGTGTGTGTGTGTCTGTGTGCTTTTCTTATTTCCCTGTCGCCTCCCCTCTGGTTCCATTCTCCCCGCGCTGGTCGCGGCATTCGAGGACCCCAGGCACTTTTACCCTTCCTCCATAAAAAATATTAAAAATGATATTTTACAGTAGTAGTGAGATGAAGACAAATATAATCTAGATTAGATTCATTATTATTTTTTCTTCTAATTTTTCAGAGCAATGAAAATGAGGTTCCCTGGTGGTGTAGTGGCTAGGCTTTGGAGCTCTCAACGCTGTGGCCTGGGTTCGATTTCCAGCCAGGGAGCCACAAAAAAAAGCAATGAAAATGAAAACATTTGCGTGGATCCCTGCAGATAGCATAGGTCTCAGGCATTGTGTCTACGGTGTCTTGTAGCGGGTCCTGCCTGTTACTGCTGCCCAAATACTGGCTGACTTGTACTAGTTGGGTTATCACTTAGGATGATTTTGACTGTAAATAATGGAATAGTACTCAGTGGCTTAAACAATAAAGGTAATTTATAGGCTCACAGAACTGGTAAATTCAGAGACTGAGGTGGCTTGGGGCCAAATGCCTATTCTTGTGAAACTTCCATTCTTCAGATAAAGACACAGAGACAGCCCGTGTCATAGACATTTTTACCTGCCCGGTGGCCATTGTCCTCTCTATTTACCTAGCTAACAGAGCTCTAGTCCATGATGAACAGGAGCTGAACATGCCAGATACTTGCTTTCTCAGCCTCCCTGGAGGGTTTGCATATATTACTGAATTCTGGCCAGTGCACCTTCAGTGAAAGTATGCTGGAGGCTAGTTGGACAGGTTTCCTCCCCTTTAGATGTGTAAGAAGTTCCCACACCTTCTACCCCACTTTGGGATGCGTGTATTATACTTCTGCCATTTGTCTTGAAGCCGGAGGAGGCCGCATGGATAATACTTTCAAGATGGCAGAGCAGAAAGACCTCATTCCGGGACCTGGATGACACTGCTGTACTACATGACCCACCATGAGACTACCTACCTCAAAACACTTTCTTAAGTGACACAATAAACTCTAACTTATGTAAGTTTTAGCTGGGTACTTTATTATTTGTCGCTTGTTACAGATAAGAGAAAACAAATAAATATACCAGGAATCTTCAAATATTGACAAATACTCTTAGGACAATAAATATGACGGGGACTACTTCAAATTGTATGATTATAGGAGGCCTCTCTAAAGGGACATTTGCGCCTGACGGAGCCAGGCGTGCAAAGATCGGGGAGGCAGAATCCTTAAGGCAGAGCAAGCAGTGACTCTGAAGGTCCTAAGGAGGCCATTATGAGGGTGAGTTTAAAAAACAGAAAGAAATAATTTATTGGAGTGCAGTGAGAGAGGAAGGAGGAGCATAATGTGATGTCAGAGAAGTAACAGGCCATTTTAGCTAAAGCTCTCAGATTGCCTTGGCACAATGGTATAATTTTGGTTCTGGGAAGTTGGTTGGAGGGGGACGTTTTAAGGTCGGCTGATCAGATGTCCTGTTTTAAACAGGTCAGAAAACAATGGTTCTGTCCCATTTCAAATGGTACGGACGGTCAGCCTAGTCTCACTGGGCTAAGTTCAATGTGTCAGTAGGCTGACCGTCCGTACCATTTGAAAGGGGGCAACACCATTGTTTTCTGCCTCATTTAAAATGGGACATCTAGTCAGCCTGTTTTAAGGATATATCAAATAACAAAATTTCCTTATGTAGGCAGTGGCTTTGTGTGCTTTTTAAATGTGGTGGCAATTTCCGCTCATCTTTTTGATACCCACCACCTTCCACCTCCCAGCCTCCTGCGTTTCGGAGCACAGTACTCTCCTCTCATATAGTTACCATAGAAGCAGCTATATTTTATTTAAAAAAAAGTCTCCCTGACTGTAGTTGACAGGACCAGGGGTGGGTACCTACTCTAAGCTGAGCTAAAGGCCCTTTTGTTTTTTTTGGAGACTTTTGGAAGTTGGTGGCTGCAGGTGGCTCAAACTATCAGTTTCATTTATTTATTTATTTATTTATTTATTTGTTTGTTTGTTTGTTTATTTAAAGTGGGGAAACAAAGAGATAGTTTATTGAAGAGAAAGTACACTCCAGAGAGGTAGGAGCGGGCTCGAGCAAAGAGAGTGACTCAAGAGCCTCTAACTCTCAGGTTTAAAGCTTGAGAGATGTAGTCATGTTTTGGTCATGTGGGGAAAAAACAGATGTATAGCTGTTCGGGCACAAATAGGAGAAAAACCACCCTAATAGCATTCAAGTCCCTGGATCTGGTAACTTCTTGCAGCCCAGCCCCATCTTTCCTTGTTCAGATTGTTTTTTACATTTCTATACTATGGTTTATTTCAGGCACCATTTTAGGCGCGAGGGGAGATGTCAATAACTGGAAACAAGAGCAGGACATTAAAATAATAAAACTTAAAATATAGAATTAGCTGAGTAAACTTGAGATGGGGAACAGTAGTAAGTTCAAGATCCTGAGCTGCAAGGTCAGTGTTCCTTGGATGTAGTAGAAAGCAGTTGAATCATTACCTACTGTCTCCTGAGCACCACAGCCTATACAGGTTTCAGTAGATCTCAGTAGCCAGCATTAATTTTGTTCTCTCTTTAGGAGGACTAATTTCCAGTTAAAGCAGGCTTGCCTCCAAGTATATAGAGAGCAACAGACTCTGCTTTAAGAAAATACTTTTTTTGCTCATAACCAGTGATCTGAGACCACTATTGCTTAGATAATTGTCTAGCTAAATAGCACAGTCAAATTCTTAACAACACTCAAAGATTAGGGCACTGATTTGGAAACTTTAGGGAAACTGAAATCTTACTACTCTTCATTCTTTGCTTCACCGCATCCTCAACATTTGTAAATTTAGTCCCACTGCCTAGTACATACTCTTCTACTGGGAAGGATTCCCTTTCTTTTGCTATTACCATGACTCCAATTAATCCTTCACCTCTCAGTTTTGAGCTCATATTTGAAACTTTGCTGAGAATTCAGATTTGGTTGGGGTATCTCTTTTTTGAATTCTTTTTGTTGTTGTTGCTATTGTTGTTGCTGTTATTGGTTTCCTGACCGGGAAGTGAACCCAGGCCACACAGCACTGAGAGCACCGAAACCTAGCCACTAGACCACTAGGGAACCCCCTTTGAATTCTTACAATACTATGTTTCTACTATCACATAATATTATAACTGTCCTCTTGTCTTTCCGTACCACTAAACTCTAATCTGGGAGCTGGGCATATAGGAGGTGTTTAATAGTTTTGAATGAATAAACGAATGAATGTTATTATGAATACTATTTTAATATATGCAAAGTATTTGGCACACACCAATCAATACATTTTTGTTAATTTTATTTTCTAATTCATAGAATAATCCTAGAAGCTGAGAATAGTATGGCATATTGCATATTGCACTTCAGTGGGAGCAACTATGTGGACAAAACAAGGGGTCATGTGAAAATTTAACAACTTGGCCACCTATCAGAGCAGATGTCCAATCACTTAAAACAGGAGTGCCTGGCCTTCCATCTAGAAGAGAATACTGGGCTTGTCCCCAAAAACAGCAGAAATTTACTTATCAATACATTGAACACATGGCAAATACATTTATGAAACATTAGAATTAAAATGAATATCCCAGATTGCGAAACTATTTATTAGTGATATTTTTAACTACCATTCAGTTACAGTGACACTATTTGCACTGGTAAGATCTTATGTATAAGAAAAATATTCTATGACTCTTCTATATATTAGCAATAATCATTTAAAAATAATATTTCCCACCATATAAACCCTAATAAAATCTAAGAATAAATTTTAGGTATATAAAGCATATAAGAACTATGCAACATTACTGAGGATCATAAAAATACTTCAATAAATAGAGACATAGCATGAGCTTTTAAAGAATGTCTTAAAGTTTTAAGATAGATGCCAATTCTCCCCAAATAGTTTTATAAGCAGTGAAATTCCAACTAAAATGCCAAATTTTCTTGGGTCAATTTTTTTTTTTGAGTAATAAGATACATACAAAAAAAATTAAGTGTACAGTTCAATGAATTTTAAATTACTTAAAAACTGGTCTAAGTTCAAAGTTTATCTGAAATAAAAATGAAGCAAAATATACCATAAAATTTTCATAAGAATAAAACTTTAAAAATTTGGCACTTTAATGTAGAGATTGGCAGGAAAGAATAGAAAGCCAATAAAACAAGCTCGAAAACATATACAAGTATAAGTAAATGTGATAAGTTTAGCGGTTCAATTGGTGAGTTAGAGATGGAATCTTTAATAGTACTAGAATAATTGTGATGTAGGTATCCAACTAAACATATAAATTTAAAAATAAATATAAATAAATAAAGTCAGAAAAGATGTAGAATAATATATAGCTTAAAACTCAGGATGAATAAGCGTAACATTACAAATAGAAATCATCATGGAAAACAATCAGTAGATTTGTCTACATACATTTAATATTTTTCTGTGGTGAATGCCATGAAGTTAAAAGGCAAATGACAAATTAGGAGGAAGTGTTTGCGACCTTTATGATGTGTGAGCTGGTGTTCTTGATGGGGGCGTGGTGTGCTCTATTCACCGTGCGTGTGGATTCTGGGGTCAGATGGCTTGGGTGTGAATGTGAAATGTCCCACTCACCAGAAGCAGTGGCTGAGAGGAAGATTCCTATACAAGTGACTCATTGAGGGTGTCCTCTTAAGTGAAACCAGAGGAATGAGGGGAGCAGGATAAGACAGGGGAAGAGTCTAGGCAAAGATGAGGAAGATTCAAATGAAGCCTCGGCTCAGCCCAACTCCATGAGAAGATCTGGGGCAAACGTGTGGCAAGCAGACGGGGCCTGTGTATCCCTTCCTATTGGTCATTGGTTGCAGGCCATCCTGACATTTGGGGCATGCACCCTGTAGCTGAAGATAGTTGGCCAGTGAAGGGGGCAGCTATGAGTTGTTAAACACCAATAATCACAGCTACTGGAGGATGGGTGCCCCAGATGGACAAGGGGTTTAGGGGATAGCAGTGGTGGTAGCATCTTCTACAGCAACTGTGTTGTCCTGATTAAGTTACCTGAGTTTTTGAAGCTTTTGTTTCCTCATTTATAAAGAGAAAAATTGTACCAATGCTGTAGGGCTGTAGGGGATATGTCAGGAGTTAGCCTAATGGAAGCACTCAAATGTTAGCATTTAGAGAGTTTTATGAGTCTAAACATTCACTAATAGCAAAATGGGAAAATTATAAAGACAGGCAATACACAAGTGAGGAAATGCAATTGTCCATAATACGGGAATATGTTTCCCTCACTATAGAAATAAAAACTTAAAGTAAATTACCATTTATTTCCTATCAAAGCTAATACTCAGACACCAATGCAAGGTGTCCATGTGGGAATAGAGAGCAATCTTCTCCTTCCTATTAAGAGTATAAAATGATTGATTGTTTTCTGGAGAGCATCTTGGAAATCTATCTGAAGCTTTTAAATCATGTTATACCCTTCTTAAATGTGCACTCCTACTTCCAAGAATTTATTTGCAGAAAATCTGGCCAGATACTTAAAAATACAAAGAAGTTCATGTGTAGTATTATTTGAGTATTGGAAAACTGGCATTGATCTAAAGAGCCAATAAAATGGGAAGGGATAATAAAACAACACAATTACTATAAAGAATAATAATAAAGAAATATAGTTTTAACACATTTTATATGGATATAAAATATTTTTACTGATATGAAAATAAGTTCAATCTTTAGTCAAAAACACAAATTTAGAACTTGTATTCAGAAAATAAGATCTAATTTTTAAAAATTTAGAATTATATACACTAATAGTGATTATTTTTGCGTGACGAGTTATTTTTATTGTCTTTATGTTTACTTGTATCTACAGTGAACAATACAATAACTCTCAGGTCTCGGGTTTCTTGGTAGGAGCTTAAGCCTGTAGGTATAATTCTTTTTTTTTTTTTTTTTTTTTTTAATGTGGGTAGCTCCCTGGATGGGAATCGAACCCAGGCCGCAGTGCTGACAGCACTGGAGCCTTAAGCCACTACACCACCAGAGAACCCCCTAATTCTTATTTGAGGGTGACCTTTAACCACAATTTCTAGTTATTTATGATTTGTTGCTGTATCTGCCAAACATAAATTTTTAAGTAAATGCTTACTTAAACATATTTAAAGAAAAAATGGAGACCAATCAGGTTCAAGCAAATAGATCTCTTAACCACGTAAAGACAAATCAATATAGGCAATGATTACATTTTTACTTAAGGAACAGAAAGGGGATCTTTTGTGTAATAAGAGTGGTTGGTGATGGAACGATCTTGGACTATTATTGTGAAAAGAGATTTACACTCATTCTTGGGTGCACTCATTTCAGTTTGTTGTTATGGTCATTTCACATATGGCTAAGATAGCATATTGTAGCAATCAGAATCTGGACAGGAGACAGATGTCATCATCAAATAGGGCAACTGAGGAGAGGTTAATAAAGAGACAATCAGTGAAGGTGTGGGCAAAGCTCAGGAAGAGCGGAACATCAGGGCTAGCAATGTCAGAGTATGGCTACCAGTTCTAGGTTAAACGGGCAAGAGGCAGACGCTGTTATCAGAAACCTGAAAAGGCCACTTGAGAAAAAGCAGGGGCAGAGTAGAACCAAAGTCACCATCCCAATCATATTGGACCACTGTCTTCCAAATATTGGCTCAGAATCTCAGGCAGCTTCCATGTCAGGGCCCTCCACACCAACACAAGTGTCCACCATCACTGTGGCAGGGGAGGGAGTGCAGAGAGGCACACACCAGATCTTCAAGGCTGCCAACCGGAAGGGATGCGTCACTGTCATTCACGTTTCAGTGGCCAGAGCAAGTCATCTGGCCTTGCCCAACTGTAAAAGGTTGGGGCAAGACTCCTCATACGTACCCAAAGGAAGGGGTAACTGGGAACACTGATGAAAAACACAGGCAGATAGCAACCCCTGTTCTTTCATACTGTGCTGCATTCCTTCGGATGAGATATAAACTCTGAGCCAGCCCTGGAACCCAGAGCTGCTCTGTCCAATACCGTAACCACCGGCCACATGCAGCTATTGAGCACGTGAAATGTGAATTGAGATGTGCACTACATGTAAAAATATGCCTCAGATTTCAAATAGTACAAAAATAAAAACATAATTCATTAATGCTTTTAAAAATACTGATTACATGCTGAAATTTTTTTGATATATTGGGTTAAATAAAAATACATTATTAAAATTGATTTTACCTATTTTTACTTATCAAAATCAAGCTTCTAGAAATGTTAAATTACAACAGCACTGCTCTAGAGAATTCTCCTGTTTCCCAATAGGGTTCCAAATAGATAGAGAATTACCAAGCTCTGCTAAGAATTCTCACCAGAATGAATCATTACTTTAATTGCCCTTGGAACAAGTAGCTAAGTTTTTCCTTTTATTTTAGTATCTAATTTAAATTTCTTTATAAAAATTCAGAATCAGTTTTTTTCTTTCTCATCCATAAAGGCAAAGCACAGATGGTTTATAGAGATCATTATTCTATGTAGTAGTCTTTCTAAAATAAAATACATTTAAATGTAATTTAGTTCCATTAAAACAAAGGAGTCATTCAGCAAATATGTTGCTTTTCAGTTTCTGATTTTTTTATAGATAGTCATTTTGAAGGCTTACTGACGGAGTAGGCAGGAAGGTAGATATGAGCAGGAGAGGAGACATTGTCCTGGTCCATTATCAGCTGCCTCTAAAGTAAAAGGAATGCAAAGAAAGGAATTGCCTGTTAGGAGGCCCCTTAACACAAATCCCCAAATTAAGGAGGAAAGGAATGCAAAGGTAGGAACTGGCCTGTTGGGGGCCCCCGATTAGATACCCCTAAAATAAAGAGACAAAGGCCTCAGGAAAGAAATGCAGAGTAAGGATCAGCCCTGGCCCCTTATCAGCTGTCCTCAAATGGGAAAGGTAAGATGATCAGAGAAATGCAGGACAAAGGGGAAATGGCCCCCTTACCCAACCCTAAGTCCTGCTTCCCAGAACTCTGCTATCATGTAGCTTTGCTTTTTTCAAATGAATCACAAAAGAGGGAAAGGGGGAGAAACTTCTACCAATAGATATACAAAACCCCTAAACAATGTAAGGAGAGGGGCTACTTCCCTAATATATATATTTTCTTTTTCACTTCCCTTCTTGAGTCAGCCCCCTCCACTTCTCAGAGTGTATTTTCTTGACCAATAAACTCTTTAACTCTCTTATGCTTTTACAAATTCTGTCTCCGGACTGAATTCTTTCCTTCACAAGACAAGGACCAAGAGAAAATCACCATTTCATCGTAACAGTTGTGTGCAGCTGGCGACAAGGGCTGGGCCAGCAGTCAGACCAAGGAGAGAGTTGGGTTTAAGCAGATCCAAAAGCCTTGCCCAATTCTAACAGTCTAGTCTTTGGTATCGAGAGGGACGAAGCATAAAAACTAAACTTTATGTTTTTTTCTCCCTTCTGTTAGCACAGAGTGTCAGGGGACTTGGCACACGGGGAGTAATGTCAGAAGGGCCCAGTTAACCATGACAAGGGGCTGTTGAAGCAGGTTACGTGCCCTGGGGAACATGTGGTTACATCCATGGCCTCGCATCTCTGTCATGATCCAAAATGAAGACACGTATCATCTGTTTTCTTTTTGGACTTGATACATAAGAGATCCTTGAGAAAGATTTCAATTCTATGAAGGATCCTACAGAGACAAGCTGGTCCTTGACTTCCAGGAATTTCCAAGATGATGAGGCATAGTTGTCCCCCAACTCACAGACCACGAATGGAGTACAGGCGACAAGCTATTCTGAAGGCGGTTCGACCAATTGTGGGGAGTGGGGAGGGTAGACCCAGGGATGAAAGCCTCACAGAGGTGATGTTCAAGTCGAGATCTGAAGGAGGAATGGAGATCGGCCAAGTTAAAAGTAAGGGCAGGAGAGGCATTCTACTCAAAAGGGACAGATCTGGCGAAGACAGAGAGACTTTGGAATCTTCATTGGGTAATGCCAGCTATCAAGCTGTTAACAGGGTAGGAATTTAGTTACTGATGGGACTAGAAAGGTGGGACTCAGCTAGATGCAAAGGCTTGCATTGCCTTAAAGCCAGGATGAGGAGCTCAAATGCCTTCAGGAGATCAGGCAAAAAATAAAGAGGTGATGTTTTATAGCACACAGGGAACATTAGCACTGCTTAAGAGCAATGATTAAATCCAAGAACACCAAACTGGTCAATCCAAATACCTTGGCAGACAGTCCAGTTTGCTTCCTTGGTCATTCATATAGGGGTACAGGCTCCAGGAGAAATGGGAACCCCCAATTCTAGGATACAAATCAGTCAGCAAGAGATACCATCTCTAAGCTAATAAGAATAGGGCAAGTCATTCAGGCAGCAGCACAGCCATGCTGAGAATGGGAGGCTGCTATGACTCCCTGACTGAGGGCTCAGCTACTTTAAAATTCCAGAAAGCAGCACCTCCAGTTCTTGGAATGACGACCAATGTTCCCACCCCAAGCATGAGCAGGAAGAGATAGTCCCATCACTTTTATCGATGAACTTCAGATACCTGCCATGATAGCTTTTTTCATCATCTTTTTTTTAAAATTAAGTCCCTAAGTACAGATTAAGAAGCTTATGTATGAGTTTTATTCCTTAGACTATAAGCTGCACATTTATACTTACATATAAATAAATTAGGCCTTGCACATACATGCAAGGTTTTCCCATCTCTCTAGGATACCTGCCAGGGCTCTGAGCAAGTGCAGTCACCTGCTGTCAGGCTGCCGGACACGCGGGATTCACGCAGTGGGAAGCCCAAGACTTGGGGCGAGGCTGTAGCCCGCCCGGACGCCCGTTCCCGACGCCTGCGCGTGCGCGCGCACCTGGGGTCAGAGGGCGGGCACGGCGCTCTGTCCGCGCTCCCGGGGCTGGGCGCAGGGCCCGAGCGCCGCGTGAGCTCGTTGGGTGCATTCCGAGGTGCGTATTCGTGACGTGATTATAAGTCCCTGATGCCACCTGGGAGGAGCAAACGGGGATGACGAGCTCACTGCGAACACAGCCGAGGACCATGCTAGCTATTTGAAATACCGCTTTCCTCGCAGTCTGACGCCGCAGCACCCCCATTTTACGGAGGCGAACACTAAGACTCACGTAGCTGCCCGAGATCAGAGTACTTTCGGGGGGTGTCTGACACCAACATCTTACAGAAGCACCCATTCCCTGTTGAGAAGGAAATATATTGGTCTGGCCGACCTGTCAGGTGCTGTTTGGTGGAAATTCTCAGGCTGATCTCTCTTCTGGCTTTGCTTCTCTTTCTTTTCCCTTTTCCCCTGCCCATCGCCCCCCACCCCACGCGCATGCACGCGCACCCCCCACCCCCAGGCTCTTACGGGTTTGGTAAGTAAACAGACCATGCTTCAAACTTCTGATAAAATCAGGTTTCTGAACCTGCAAACCTTTCCATCTGAACCTAAGACAGTGACCCTGCAGGGCCCCTGCTCCCCAGAAGACTCACGGAAGGGCATTCCCCATACTTCCTTTGAGGCTGGTTCTGGCCCCATCTTCTGCCATCAACTTCAGACAGAGGCCTGGACGCTTGCTGGTCTTGGAGGTCCTGCAGGAACCCAGGAGGCATCAACAGGTGCCGGAGGCGCACTTGCGGGGGAGCCTGGTGCCCTGCTCCCATCCCTGGCTGACCCTTTGTTGAGGACTGAAATTGGGCAGTTTTCCTGAAGGAAAAAAGCCAGGGCTTTGTCCACACAATCTAACTACCCCCAGAAGTAGCACATCACCGTTTTCTTGGTCACAATTTAGAGGTGTTTAAAGGTTTTTTCAGAGTTTTAAATTATAGAATATATAATACAATGTAGGATGTCTGGAGACAAAACTATAAAGAAAAAATTCATCAGCTGTTTCTATGGTTTAGCATAAATAGAGTGGGTGGGCTCTGGGGTGAGGTAAAGTGTGGGTGCAGACCCGGCTCTGACAGCAAACAGCTGTGCAATCTGGGGTGGGGGTGGGGGTTACTGAGCCTCTGGGAGTCTTCATCTGAAAAGTGGGTATATATTCACAATCTCCCCCAAATGGAAATACCTAAACGTCCAGCATCTGGTGAATGGATAGACAGAAGGTGGTACAGCCATACAATGGAAGATTCATTCAGCAATAAAAAGGAAACGAACTGCTGACACGCTATGGAATGGATGGAACTCAGAAACACTGTGCTAAGTGCAAAACGTGGGATACAAAAGACCGTGGGACCGCACATTAAGTATGACTGCACCGGTATGAAATGTCCAGGAAAGGCAAATTTACAGACAGTAGATGAGTCGTTGCCTGGGGCTGGGTGTGGGAACAGGGATTAACTAACTGCACACGAGGACACAAAAATGCTCTAAGACTGGGTTAATGTGATGACTGCACCACTCAGTAAAGTTACTGCATATCACTACATTTTATGCTTGCACTAGATAAATGTTACGTAAAGTATGTTTTAATAAAACTGTTTTCAAAAATAGAATGGGGACTAGTCATCCCATTTAGAGCGGTCTGTTAAAAAAATAATAACATTAGTATTAAAGGTTTGAAGAAAGATATCCATTCCTAATGTGTAAATTAGGATATCCGTAAAATGCTCAGGTGAAGCATTGCCTGTTACACTAGCCAAACATCGGCCATAAGGGAGCTCCCCGGTGGTGGAGTGGCTAGGCTTCGGCACGCTCAATGCTGCGGCCTGGGTTCGATTCCCAGCCAGGGACCAACCCCAATAAATATATAAATAAATAAATAAATAAATAAACATCAGCCATAAACGTTAAAAGGAAATGCAGCAAAATGTGTATTTCATATAAGTCAGATCATCTTGTGTAAGTCCTGTACCTTGCCTTTGCTCCATCCATCATCTTTTCTTTATTATTGTAAGTGTTTCTTAGGGATCTCATGGTGACATAGGGTATAGCACATGACTAAACACAATTTAAACATTTACTGATAGATATTTAGCTTTTTAAATTTTGCATTATAAGTAGCTTTAATGAGCATCTTTTTCTTTAAGTCTTAAGGTATTCATAGAAATGATTGAAAATAAACAGAATTACATACAGGACCGAGCATAACACATGGTTAGTGCCGCTGCCTGTTGCCAAATTGCTTCCTTGGAAGTTTTTGCCGTTTACACTGCCACTGCCACTGTATGAAGTCCCCATGTCATCTCACAGCGACATTGAACACTATTTTTAAACTTTGGCTAATTTAATAGGTGAAATGTGACATTGTTTCTTTCATCTGAATCTGTGGTTCCTAGTGAGTCTAAACATTTCCCATGTCATTATTAGGCATGTATTATTTCTGTGAATTGTTGATTCCTACCCATTGTGACTACTCATCTTTTAGGATTGCCTTGTTTCTGGTAGACTTGTACGAATTCTTCATTAGGGACTTGACTCTATGCTGGATATTTCTTCCAGATTGCTTTGTTCTCTTTAACTTTAATAGTAATGGGTTAAAGTTTTAAAGACTCAGAGAATTAAGGTCACTTTGTGAAATGGATTTGTCGAAGATTCAGAGATGGACATGGGGTGTGGGCAGAGAGGAAGAGAACATGCCACATGTTTTGTCTGCTTTTTAGTTTAGCCTAAGTGTAGAGGTCCACGTATGGACCTCATCACAACTGTTACCTTCACAGGCACAATTTAGCCCTTGCAGTTCAATAGCCACTTCCTAATTTAGCTAACAACTGTCAAAACTCCAACAGCCCTCGAGAGGGACCTCGAGACTGACTCAGGATTAAAGTGAAATTTAAGAATTGCGGTAACATTGCCCTGCTATTAAATTTTACTCAGTGCTGAGCTCCTCGCACCAGAAGATCAAACCACAGTTTGTAAATCTCTTTGATCAATAAGCAACTTAATAAAAACTTCATTACTCTCACTTTAGACCAACCTAACAGTGGAAATGTCAGATAATCACTCAGGAATCTGTGGAGTAGATATATTTATTAGGTGTAAATCCCAAGGGCTATCATCGTTCATTATGAAACAGCCATACTTGCTGCATCGGTTGCTATCATAGGTAAGGATGCCCTGCTCTAGACCTGTGTGCATCTTGAGAACCCCTTCCCCCACATGATGTGTTGACATGAAGGGAAATTGTTCACTTTTTAGAATCTGTGTTAGTAAATAATAATGATATTTGGGGAAGTCCTTAAACATGCAATTGTTAAGTTAAAAATAATGGAAAAATGGATCTTCAAAAGTGGTACTAGTTGTGTGACTTTGGAAAAGTTTGCTTTGTTTCTGAATCTGTTTCCTCTTCTATAAAAGAGGGGAAAAAATCAAAATTTTATCCCAGTTTATGTGATAAAATAAGAAATTGTAAATCATCAAGTCCATCATAAATACGCAGATATTCTGATTCTTAGGCTAAGGAAATTAATTTTTTGAAGACTGCTTTTAGGTAGGAGAATATAGGAATATTACTATTTGCTGTGTGTTGCTCAAAGCACAGTGCTGGGTTACTTTTACCTTATTGAAGTGGCACGAGACTGATGAGGGACCTGAGGCTCGAAGAGATGAATGCTGCTTTTTGCACAGTGAGCCAGATGCTTCCCTGTGACTCATTTCTGGTCTCTCTTCCATTTAATTATTGCCTGCTTTGTTGGACTTGTTAGCTAGCTGCCTACATGACATGTCCATTTCGATGACAAATTTTAGGAATGTCAGACAAGATGGAAAGCAGGTTTATGATGTTACTCCCAAAACCTGCCCATCCCACAATCTCCCTGACTCTGTAATGAAAACGCCATCATTCTAGGTGCTCAAACCCTCAGAGTTGTCTTCAACTCCCTCAGCCCCGACTCTGATCTTTAACAAGTCCTGCCAATTCCATTTTAAAAATAATATCCAGAATCTGGACCACTTCTTACATTTCCACATGAGCACCCTGAAGCCACCAATGACCCTCACCCCTATTATTAAATATCCTCCTTGTGGTTTATTTCTGCCCTGGCACCTCTTCAGCTTATCCGCACAAAGCTTCCAGAACCATCCTGCTGAACTGAAGATTGGATCACATCGTCTCCCTGTTCAAATCTTCCAATGGATTCCTGTGTCACTCTAACTAAGAAACAAAGACCCACAGTGGCTTCAGGGCTCCACATGACCTGGCACTCTATACCGCAGACCACACTTTCTACCCCTCCCCATGCTGCCCAATCCACTCCAACCACCCAGCCTCTTTACACCCTCTGACAAGACGACTCCAACTCTAGATCTCACCATGGCTCACTTCCTCACTCCCTTCAGGCTTTCATTTAAAAACTATCTTTCAACGAGGGCATCCTTCACCTCCTTATCTAAAATCTCATGTCCTCATCTCTACTTCGTTTCTTTCATGCTTATCACCAATATAATACGTATTGGTGTATTTACCTTATTTGTCTCCCAGCACTAGAATGTAATCTCCATGGGGCCAGGTCCGCTTGCTCTCTGCTGTATTCCCAGTGCCTACCACACGGCGGGTGCACCATAAATACTCGTTGAAGAAGTGAATGAGTTTGTAACTGACACCTGCTTTGCTCCACCCGTGACGTCCTTCATCACACGCAAGAGCATCCTTTGCGGACGCTTAAAGTTTTCTTTACATTACCACTTGTGTCTTTCATCAGGTAGAATGGGACTTCCTTAAAGTTTTCTACACACCTCTCCAGATTTTCCTCTAGGTCTTCTTGACCAATTCAGGGTCGCATGACAATCTCCAGTCCAACCACTGTCAAAAGGGAATAGGACCATCATGACTGTCATGGTTTAATCATGATTTACACCCAGAAACTGGGCAGGAATAAAATCAGGTTAACAAAGAGGAAGGGACTGGATTTACATGGGAAAATGAGTGTCTGCCAAATCCAGTGAATCGTTATTTCTTGTCGACGATCACATTTGAGCTTCAACATCCTTATGAGAAAGGGTAGGCAGGTATTCTGACTACTTTACAGAACAGAAAAATGAAGACACAGAGAGATTCCCTGGCATGCCAAGGTCATGCAGTAGCTCAAAGGCAGGCCCCAAGTGGTCTACCCAAGTTCACAGTTGTGGAGAAGCAAGTGGTTTAGAAGATGGGAGCAGGAATCAGAGACCCAGAGATTCGCTTTCACCTGGCACAAAAAAAATGATGTTTCCTCAAACAGGTGTTTTGACCCGGCAGGGCCTCAGTTTCTTCATCTATAAAATGACAATACTGTCCCTTTTTTAAGACTCTCTTATCTGTTGAATTCCAGCTCAAGTAGAGAAAAACGAGTGAGTGAGTTGTTGGACATTAAACCCTCCAGAGCTAGCAGAGAAGTAGATTTCTTTATGATAATATTTTCCCTTTTGTTCTAAAAATAAATACATAAGGATGATCTTTTTCAACCTTAGTCTGTTCCTGAGGCTTTCTCCTGCATTGCCTAAGTTCTTCTAGTTCCAGCTTTGCCATTTAAGGAACACAAGTCGGTTGCCTGTCCCTCATTTAGAGATCAGGTGTCCTATGGATCCACGGCGAAGCTTGCCCTGCAGAGCCCACTGCAGAAGCCTTTGGAGCTTGACAGCTGTGAAATCCTGATGGCTTGCTGGCCAGAGTCCCACGCAAACAGTACTTGCAACCATCCAAAGTCCTGCTGTTGGGCCTTTCATTCTTATATATAGTTCCCAATGTGTCACCTGCCTAAAAGATTCAAGTTTTCTTCCAAAGGAGTGCCTTTGTGAGGAAAATGAGGGGAAAATGGTGATTTAATAATTTACTGGCCATTGTATGTTAAGCTCCATACCTATATGATGCATTTTTCAACCTCTAGTTTCATAGATCTCGATTTTTCCCTTTCTGCAGTATCAAAATGAGTATTTAGTAACTCCTTACTTTGACAGAAATTTAGGGTGTTCCACCTATTATCTCATGTAATTTTGCAATTAAGAAAATTAAGTACTTGCACAAGATTGTTAAGCTGATAAAGAACAGAATTGAGACTAGATCCTAGGGCTACCAGGCTGCCTCTGAAGTGTCACAACAAGTGTTCTAATTTTCATACTTTCAAAATAGACATTAATTTGTACCGGTACATCATTTCTGAAAAACCTGGATAGGAAATTTTACTTGCAAAGGGCTCCTTACAAATTTTATTACTTAAGCCAGGAACTGGCAAACTTGCTATAAAGGGCCAGATAGTAAATGTTTTCAGCTTTGTGGACCAGATAATTTTTGTTGCAACAGCTCAACTCTGCCACAGTAGTGAGAAAGCAGCTGTAAGCAATATGTAATCAAATCAGCATGTTGTCCCAGGAAAAGGTTACAAAAAATGCACGGGGTCTAACGTCACCGCTACCTCTGGACCGGGCTGTGGTGCCATTAGGACCGTGTCCTCTTTTACAAAGCACTTTCAAAGGCATGAATAATATTCATTCCAGTACTTCAGAAAAGTCTCTACACATTTAGCTCACCAAAGTATTTTACAAATTTGACTGAAATATCATAGTCAGTGAATGTTAGTGCCCAAAGGATATTTGAGATAATCTTATCCAAACCTTTCATTGTACAGGAGAGAAAACAAAGGTAATTTTCCAACCTCCCACCTAAGGGAAGTACGAGTATTAATTTGGAAGACCAAGAACGATGAGTGTGGAACTTAATGTGTGGTTGGAATATCTATTTCTCTTTGCTAAGAAATAAACTACATAATATATATAATAAACACATTTAGTGATCTACATAATATGTAAATATATAAAATTGAAATATGTAACCCTATAATATGTAAAATAAATTTATATTATATAAATAAATGATATATAATATATAATTTTTATATCTTATGTACAAATATCCATTATATAACATAAAATTAAAATATATAACTATTTAATATGTAAAATAAATTTGTTAATAAATATAAAAATTTTAAAAAATAAAAAAATAAATTTATGTTATATAAATATATATTATATGATAGATACAGTTTTATACCCTGATAACCTCCCATGTAACTTTGGTCATCTTACAGAGGATCTGTTATTCCTATGAGACATTCTAAACCTTTAAAAACTATCAGGCATACAATATACGAGAAAGCCTCAAGTCTCCTAGACTTGAGCAGATGTCTTTCCAAAATGCTGCTCTTCTGTACTTTTCTGTGTTCTCAGCCAAGACAGTCAGAGATGTCTTGTGTGCTGTAACCTCCCATAAGATAGCAGTGGACCAAGTGTCAGGGGCACTGTGAAACAGAGATGACACACAAATCAAGGTCACTCAGAGGGGTGGGTAGAGTATTTGGAAATTACAAGGGACAAGACAGTCGCCCAAGGGGAGGAACAGCAAAAATGTTACCACTCCAAAAAAGATGAAGGGGGCAAACACTGGACCCTGCAGTGATGAACAGGAGGCTCCTGCAAAGGCCACGGTGGTACGCAGTCGAGGGACACAGCTAGCCTGTGCCAGATTGTCAAGGTCGAACCTGGAAGTCGTGGTTCTCTCTCTCTCTGTCTTCAGATTGTCAAGGTCGAAACGTGGGGACTCTTGTTTCCCAGAATCCCTTCCCAGTATAGTTCCGGGTTAGCCTTCACCAAGGAGAGGAACTCATACAAGATTTGCAAGGTGGATGTGAAGAAAAGATCGTCACTTTTGGAAAATCACGTTGGTGAGACACAGTGACAGACAGCTGTGACTGCCCCTGGCAGGCCCAGCTGGTCCTCTCTGCCTGCCTTCTCCACATGCAGCTCCTTCTCCCAGTGGCTAACGCTGCTCCCCAGCTCGGCCTCGAGCCTGCCATCAGGCATTTGGCAGCTGCTCCCAGACTTCACAGCCTCCCTTTTCTGGGTCCCACTTTGGCGGTCAAGTACACATGGTTTCCCAAACTTTTCTGTGAGCTCTGTGGAGCTGGGAAGCCCCAGTGCCAGTGCGCCCAGCAAAAGTGATTATTCTCCTTCCAGACCTTCACACCCCAGCTCCTGCAATTGGTGTAAGCTCTGATATCTTTATTAAACCCTTTCTCCCTGTCTTATTTGCTCTTTTTCCTAACTCAGCTCTGGATGTACAGCCTGAGGCACCATTGCAGGTAAATAAAAGCCCTGATCCCTTTTCCCCTCCCTCCTCTCCTACCAGAACTCTCCATTGAAATACCCTGTGCAGACCACACATGTCAGCCTCCAGGGCAGAGAGCTGGGTGCAGGGGACAGAGAGAGGCCTAGAGAAGCAAAGGGGCATCTCTGACACAGGCCACAAAATAGTTGTTAGGCCAAAGTTCCAAGAAAACTTGAGAACTCCTTACAACTTCAGCTCTGCATATGTAAGGAAAGGTGAGGTGAATGACCTTCTCCGTAACCTTCCTCCAAACAAAACCGTGATGCCACCGTGAAAGGACGATTTCCCCTCGGCCCTTGTCTTTTGAAGGAAAGAATTCAGTCAATAGACAGAGTTTGTGAAAATATAGAATAGTTGACCCAAGAGAGGGAAGCAGACCCCCCCTTACATTGTGGGGTTTTATATCTATCTATAAGTGGAAGTTTCTCCCCCTTTCCCCTCTTTTGTGATTCATTTGAAAGAAGCAAAGCTACGTGATAGCAGAGTTCTGGGAAGCAGGACTTAGGGTTGGGTAAGGGGGCCATTTCCCCTTTGTCCTGCATTTCTCTGATCATCTTACCTTTCCCATTTGAGGACAGCTGATAAGGGGCCAGGCTGATCCTTACTCTGCATTTCTTTCCTGAGGCCTTTGTCTCTTTATTGTAGGGGTATCTAGTCGGGGGCCCCCAACAGGCCAGTTCCTACCTTTGCATTCCTTTCCTCCTTAATTTGGGAATACCTGTTAATGGGCCTCCTAACAGGCTAGTTCCTTTCTTTGCATTCCTTTTACTTTAGAGGCAGCTGATAATGGACCGGACAATGTCTCCTCTCCTGCTCTTACCTACCTTCCTGCCTACTCTATTATAACCACTTGGGTGGGTGGCTACCACTAGAGATTTTAAGTTACGGGAGACTTAAAATCTTTTTGCTTCAGAAAATCCAGTATTCTCCTAGTTCTAAAATAAATTCTGGCAGATGTTTGTTAGGGACTATATACTTCACTCTTCAAAGGAAGGGAGAAGGATTAAATGTTATTTATATACCTGTAACTGGGATAGGTAGACATCTGGGCTTTGGGATAAGCATGGTCTGTGGAATTTTAAAGGAGAGACAATCACGGAAATTGCAACTCTTTGGGCTCAAACAGAAGCATCAATTAGAGAAGAAAGCTGAAGCGGAGAGAATGTCTGTTGTCTAATTCAGGGCTGATGGGCTTCCTAAGTGTTCTTCAGTAGAACGAGCTCACACTTGGAAAGTGCTGTGAGCTCTTTAAATAATACTTCCGATATATTAGACATAATCAAATATCTAGTCACTTAAAGACATTAAACCTTTTCCTCTTTTAAAACTCACTGTACTAGAATTTAAAAATACAAGTGATGGCCTAGGGAGTCCCTATAAAAGAAATACCATTGAGTTCTTTCTTTCTGTACTGGCCTAAAAAATGCTGCATCTACAATAAAATCACGTGCAAGCTTAGGACTTTGACCAGCTTAGATTCTGGCTATGTTGGAATGTTTGTACCTGATACTCAGTAGGAGATGTGTGCAGGTCTCCTGGTCACTTCCAACTGTGGATATATTTCCCTCTGTTTCAAAATCAGAAAAATGAAATCCAATCCTGAGAGTTCCATTCCTGGCATATTTATGCCCCAGGCAGATTGAGAGTATAAAATAGACTTTTCACAAATGAAAAGGCATCACGATTTTCAACCCAGGACAGGAAACTTGGCTGTTGTCAAGGCAACTGCAGGATTCGCGCTCCTAGGCTGGCTGCCTGAGGAGTGGCTCCAAGCCCCTGACTCCTTGCTGTCACTCACTGTCAGACCAAGTGCAAAGGCTTTGGTAGTGAATTGACAATGAGAATCAGTCGACAGAAACAATGAGAGCACCTCTGGATTATCAAAAAGCAGGCGGAGCCTATCAGAAACAGAGTATACACATTATGCCCTTTAAATATAAATAATTACATGATACTATAGTGGCAGATACATGACATTGTACATTTGTCAGAACCAATAAAATGTGTAACACCCTGAGTGGGCCGTAATGTAAACTATAGTCTTTGGGTGATTGTGGTGTGTCTGGGTAGGCTCGTCAGTTTTCACAAATGCACCACGCTGCTGGGGGTGTTGGTGGAGGGAGGCTGTGTGTGGGGAGAGCCGGGTGGGGGGCCAGGGGAGTACGGGAACTCTTTGTACTTTCTGCTGAATTTTGCAGTGAACATAACACTGCTCTAAATAACATAGTTTATTATAAATGAATGAGTGAATGAATAAAACATAAATAAATAGGCTCTTTTGGGGGTAGGACAAGTCCAAAGGGCTCCAAGCCAGGTTATATGGGAAAGTTGCATTTGTTTGTAGCACAATTAGCACAGAACCCCAGTTGGTATGAAAGACGCAAAGAACATTCTGCTGCTGATAAGAACAGAGTGCTGCTGCCTGGGTGAGAAAATACTTTGGTTTACTCAGGCTGGGAAACTAGCAACACTGGGACTGACTGTTTCTTGTTTATATTTTTGGATGAAATGTGGAAACATGCTGAGATTTGTAATGGTTATGAAGGAGAGAATATGGCCTTCATAAGAAAGGTGCTGTTTTATGTAATGGTCTAATTAATGCTGATATCTATCCATCTCAGCCCCCCGCCTGGAGCCAGGAAACCTTACTCCCCATGTCTATGCAGGGCCCAGACACTAGGGACTATTGTGTAACCACTCCAGGAACGTCTGCAGTGACTGCTGGTTCGTTTTGTGCTCTCCCCTTCTCTTTCCTAGTCTCTGGAAATAGGTTTGGTTGCAGCTACTGCTGATGCTAGCAAAGCAAGTAGGGTGGGAGTGCCAGAGAGTAGACAAGTGTCAAAGTGGGATGAGGGGTCCCCTGCAATGAAGCAATGTTGGGAAACTTGGGGTCAGGCTGTACATGCTCACACTCACATCTTCCTTGTCACCCTGGGGTCCTTTTTCCCACCCAAATGGACCAGTCTGATCTAATGTCTTTGATCTTGACATTGACAGGCCAAAAATATGACTTTTTATGAAGTATGTACATGTTAAAAATAGAGCAGAACAATTAAGATGTCAGGTTCTGGTGCTGGACCGCCAGGTTGGAAGTTCAGTTCCAGCATTTCCTAGCTGTGTGGTCCTGTGCAAATGATTCAACTTCTTGGTCCTTCAAGTTCATCTGTAAAATGAGGATAATATTAGTACTTACCTCATTGAGTTGTTGTGAGAATTAAATGAGGTAAAATGCTCAGGACAGGAGTGAGCATGCTGCCACCCCTGCAGCTGGCTTGCTGTTGCACTAACTGGCTTTCTGGCTTCCTCTCGTTGAGACCTGGGCATGGCTGTGTCACTGCTGGATATAATGCTCTCGGGAATACAAAACAAGCCACAAGACAAAGAACAATGTATTCCGGTACAGTGGTTTTAAGTTTCAATTTCATAACAACTGAAAAAATAAAATTAATAAATAAAATGCTGACATTTTTCTAGAGGTTTGCAATGACAAAAATACAACCAACACAATACATTTGAATCTCTTCAGCACCGAGGCCTGCTTTATGAAATCTGTTCCATGGCATGCTTAGTATAAGAGGTCAAGATGTTTTAGGTGATCAAATCTGTCCTATAATATTTTTAAAAGACAGCGGTGGTAATCAATTTTATTAGAGAGGTTGGGAAAATCTATTTTAGCATAGTTCTTGTTCTGAGTCTTGTTTTCAGTCAATGAGGGGGACTTTGGTCTCTATCAAACTCCCTATATGTTCTCCTTGGGCCAAGATCGTGCCTAGACAAGCTAAAGAGCTGGGACTGAGCCTGAGGCACCAGTGACTGGAATTGTAGCTCTCCCTCCCCCTACCCTATGTGCTTTCCTTGCTAATAAGGCCAAATATTGACAATTGACATACTGGATCATTATCTATTGATTTGGGGTGGAAGTGAAGTGGGAGTTTCTCTTGGATTTGAGTCATATCTATATTGCTCAAAAAGCTGTTGCTTTTATTGTGGTATTCAGTGCTTTACAAATATACATGTTAATGTTAAGTTATACTTGTTTAAAAATATTTTATTATACTAACCATTCTGTAATAATAATTTAAAATGCATCTGAAGTTACTAAAAGACTAGCTAGAAATGAAACCCAACTTATAGCTAGGTACAAGATCGTCTTCTGCCATGTTTCAAAGAAAGACTTTATTTTGTTGTTGTTGTTGTTTTTTTTTTTTTTTTTTTTTTTTTTTTTTTTTTTTTTTTTTTTTTTTTTTTTTTTTTTGCTTTTTGGTATGTGGGTAGCTCCCTGACTGGGAATCGAACCCAGGCCGCAGCGCTGACAGTGCCAGCATCAAAGCCTTAAGCCACTACACCATCAGGGAACTCCCTCAAAGAAAGACTTTAAAAAATACATGTACAATTATTTCTGTTATAGCAATGACCAAGAGAACTTTTTGTGATGATAGAAATTTCTGTTATCTGTGCTGTCCAATATGGTAGCTACTAGCCACAATTGAGTATTGAGCACTTGAGAAGTAGCTAGTGCTACTGAGGAACTCAATTTTTAATTTTATTTAATGCTAATAAATTTAAATTTTAAATAGCCATACGTGACTACCTATTGGACACTATAAGTTTAGAAAATAATTAAAAGTCACTTACCCTCTCCAAGTCTCATTTTCTTAATGTGCTAAAAGTTTGAATTGAGTCAGTGATTCTCAATATTGGCAATACAATGAAATCACTCAAGCGACTTTTTAAAAAAATACTGACACTTGTGTGTTCCATCCAATTTTTTTTTTTTTTTAGAATTTATGGTGGTATTTATTTATTTATTTATTTATTGGGGTGACATCTGTTAGCAAGGATTACATAGGTTTCAGGCATACAATTCTACAGTGCATGGTCAACTTGTTGTATAATAAGTTCACCACCTAATGTGACTTCTCTTTCCATCACCTTATAATTAGCTTCCCCCCTTCCATCCCAATATTATGTGCACTGAGATTTTTTTAAAAGTTTCCCAGGTGAAAGTATAGTCAAGATTGGGAATCACTGAACTACATTATCTTTAATAAAATGTTTCCCTCCAGTTCTAAAATTTAGCTGTGAATTGCAATATGCCAAATTTAGACTTCTATAAGGCAAAGAGAACACTTGTTACTTAAGCTTGTTGCAGTAGAAAATTATATATGAACATAGGCTTTATACAAAAAGGCTGTCTGTCCTAAAATCGATCTGGAACTTAATAATTTGAAAACAATAAGCCCGTCTGAGGTGCTATACATCTGTTTGGAGTTTTCCTAATTGATACCTACACTGGGTTCAAGCTCCAGACAAAGAGGAAACTCTGTGTACGTACTTGTTTGGAATCTGACTGCAGCCTTGTGTCAGGTTTGGCCATCTGCCCTGAACCTGCACGGTGTGACCTCACTGCGAAATCCAAGCTGCAAATGCACGGGGCGCTCAGTGGGAGGTCTCCGGGCAAGTGGCTGGGAGCACCACACAACAACTGCTGAGTTTGTTTCTTCCCTGGAATTAGAAAAACAAAGTTTTTGGCCAAACGATTCTCTCCAAAACTACTATAGAAATGGCTCCAGAAAGTGTCCGGACAGTTGTTCCCAGGACATTTAAGGCCTCAAACAAATGTGCATTTCTTCCAGCTAGTAAATGCCTCAAACAGTGAGTGAAATAGGTGCAAGTATTGAGTTTTTAAAAACTATTCAGTTTTCAATAATAGTTTAACTCATAACAGGGTTTATTTGTGGACCTTTGTTAATTGACATGATCACATTTTGCCATGCATAATGCACACTTATTTGCCTAAATTTGTGAGGGAAAAATAACAATGAGCATTATACGTGGGGAGCACTGATTCTCTATATATTTTTAATTTCTTTATTTATGCTTATGAGTTAAAAGTGTATCTCCAGAAATAATAATATCTGCATGCAAAATAATACCCTGGAATATAATAATCGGATTTTTATATAAAAAAATTTTTATAATAAAGTTTCTTGTACCTTGTGTTTTCTAATTATTTGCTACATAAAATTTATTGTGCCATAATATGTTAAAAAACAAATGCTAAAATTCCTTTATAATACAAAAACCAAGTACCTCAATATAAATAAATAAAAATTTGAATTAAAAATTAACCAAAAGATTTTTTTCCTTGAAAGTTTGGGCCAAAAATGTAGGTGTGTATTATACAGGGGAGTGCATCATACACAGCAAAATACAGTGTATTTCTATGGGAGAATGAAGGACTACTTATAGTCAAAATATTAGAGATTAAAAAGAGGGGAGAGTGGGGGAATCACTTGGCCAGATTGCTTTATTCACCATCATGTTAAAATAAGAGAACAGGCAATGGACCAGTGGAATAAAACAGCCTGGCCCCAGTCTGCATATGTCTCTGTACAACTGAAATGACAGACTTGGTATTATAGATCAGTGGAGGAAAGGAATTATTGATAAATCTCACCAGAAAAATGCTTATCTGTACATAAAAACATAATATAAAATGAGATCCCTACCTCATACCAATAAACAAGTCAGTATCAGGAATATTAAAATCTAAATGTAAAAAGCAGAACTTTTAGAAAAACTATCCCCCACCCCTTAGCTCATAAAGACAGAACAAAAATGCCAATGGGAAAACACTGAAATTGGCATGCATAATAATGAAAACGTCTATATACTAAGACAGCAAAAAGAAAATTAAAAGAAAAAAGCCCGAGACTGGGAAAATAGATTTGCAACACATAGTTGATAAGATTCAAGGATCTTACAAAGCAAGAAGACCAAAGAAAAGTGGCAAACAGTCTAAACAAAGTACTCACAGAAGAAGGCATCATCGTATTTGCCAATAAACAGGTGAAAAAATGCTCAGTCTTTCCAGTAATCAGGTAAATTCATTTTTAAAGTAATATACCAGTTCACAGTCATCAGTTTGGCAAAAAGTATGAAGATCAATAATATCAAGAGAACCATGGGAAATGTCAAACACTGCTAATGGGAATGAAATTGGCACAACCACTTTGTAAAGCAATTTGACAGTATCTAGAGAAGTTGAAGGTATGCATGTCCTGTAGTCCAGTAATATTGGGAGCATGTATCCTAGAGAAAGTTTTGCACGTGCATGTAAGGAGATATTTACAGAAATATCTACTGAGTATTCCTTATAAACACAAGAACTAAGCAAAATTGCTGTCAATTGGAAAAATGTTAAGCAAATTGCAGTATAGTTCTACAAATTAATGAATTAGAACTATAGGTAGCAATATGGGCATGTCTCAAATAATTCTGGATAAAAACTATGTAGTTGCAGAAGAATATACAATATGCTTTTTATATAAAGCTTGAGACAAGCAGAATACTACTACTTATTGTTTTTACGGGCTTATATATAGATACAAAAAAATTAATGGTTTTATATACTTGTAGGTACTTGGATGAGATTCAGGTGAAAATCACAAAGGGTTTAAAAAAGCAGAATGGTAGGTTCACATGTGTTCATTATGCATAGTTTGGATGCTCAAAATGTTTCATCTAGAAATAAAGGGCAGTAGGTTGATTAATCTTCCAAAGAATACTTAATGTGAAGGTTTCGGTGATTTATATATAAAAGTAACAATTTGGCTCTTGGGCCATTTTTCTGCTGGAGCTCACCTCTTTGGAGTGTACTTTCTCTTCAATAAACTATCTCTTTGTTTCACCTTTAAAAACAATAAATAAAATAAAAGTAACAATTTAAGGAATTCTATGATATCAACACTATAACTAATGGCTGTTGAGCTTGGGTGGGTAGTGTGTGTGAATGCCTGCCCCAAGCTCAAGTGTGCAGGAAATAACTCTTTTTTTTTTTTTTGCTTTTTGGTATGTGGGTAGCTCCCTGGCTGGGAATCGAACCCAGGCCGCAGCACTGACAGCGCCAGCGCCAAAGCCTTAAGCCACTTACCACAGGGAACTCCCCAATAACTCTTAATTTTAACAAAAATTAACAATCTTTGTATTTCAGGCCATTATTTAGACCTCGTCATTTGCGAGAAAGAGGAAGCCATTTGGTTTGGGATGTAATCTATCCTAGAGATCCTTGCCTGGCCCCACTGTCCTGATTGGCCGGCCTGTCTCTGATTGCTGTAAGATGGGTCCCCTCCACTAAGGTGGTTCTCGTGCTCTTTCTCAGCCATGTTTTGGGAGCAGAAATCCTTCTGTGAGATGTGTGGCGTACCCCTGACTACTTAGGCAGAGAGAGATAGAGTGGGAAGCATTAGTTGCTATTTCAAAAAATAGTACCCTATTATATACTTATTTTCTTTACGGGAGCTTACAGTGTAGAAGTGAAGGGGATTAGAATATGCATCCCCAAAATAGGTCACTTTGGCATAAGGATTATTTTGAACTGCAGGCAATTGAGAAATAGCAGACCCAGGAAAATCTCTCTATCTAGGCTGACCAGATGTCTGGTTTTAAACGGGACAGAAAACAATGGCATTGTCCCATTTCGAACTGTACTTATGGTCAGTCTCCTGACACCTTGAATTTAGCTCGGTGAGAGTAGGCTGACCACACATAATGTTTGAAATGGGTCAGGACTAGTTTCTTCTGTACCATTTAAAATGGGACTTCTGGTCAACCTGTATTTATCCTCTCTCTTTCTGTCTACAAGGAGGGCATAAATTTCCCTTTTGAAGTTGCCCCCTTTCCTCTCTCCTATACCAGGAAGAAGAGATCTCTCTTATCACTGGATACGCACCAACTTGAATCTATATAAACAAACTTTACTGAAATAGACCTTATCTTCCATTAGTTTCCCTATGTATTTACCTTCCCCAAATTTTCTGCCCATGGAAGTCCAAACTCCTTATTTATTGCTTTGTATTATAATTGTATATAAGCTCTCAGGCCTAAATGCTTCTTTGGATGTTTTCACATCTTTCCTATGAAGCCCCCACATGCCACATAAAAATATTAGCATCAAATAGAATTTGTATGCTTAATCTCTTTGTTTCTTGTCAGTTTCTTTTGCAAGGCCCTGGATACTGAATCTAAGAGAATACAGGAAAAGTTTTTCTTCCTCTCCAAAAGGAAAAGGAAAAAAAGTAGCTACTTAAGCAAATACGGCCAGAGTTGAAGAGTTATCTATTTGATCAGCAATTTAAAAGAGCTCACTTACTTGAGAAAAAGCACACATATTGCAAGATAGCTAAAAAATATTACATTTCAACTCTACATCTTATCAGAAACTTTGTTCTTATTAGGTAGTAGGTAATAAATGCTAACTATTAAATATGAACTAAGTAACAAATGTTTTGGGACATGGGGATTGAATGTTTGTGTTTCCCCCAGAATTTCACATCTTAAATCCTGATATCCAATGTGATGGTATTAAGAGGTGAGATCCCTGAGAGGACCTTAGGTCATGAGGGTGGATCCCTCGTACACAGGATTAGAACCTTTATAAAAGAGGTACCAGAGAGCTCCCTTGCCCTTTCTGCCCTGTGAAGTCACAGTAAGAAGAAACCTTCTGTAAACCAGGAAGTGGGTCCTCACCAGATAATGAATCTGTGGGTACCTTAATGTTGTTCTTCTCAGCCTCCAGAATTGTGAAAAATAAACGTCTGTTGTTTATAAGCCACCCGTCTATGGCAATTTTTATAGCAGCCTGAATGGACTAAGACACAGATACACTGGACTGTCTTCAGATTCACTTAAGGCTGTTGGAATCATGAAGTCCTCATTCAGGCAGAGTTAAGAGGTGGGTGTGGTTGCCTTGGGCAGATCTACAGAAAGATGATTGAGGCCTCAGCTCCTAGAAACTTTTACTGGCCCATCATCTTCTATTTTGCCAGGTCTTAGCTTGGCTGCTCCATGGAATGTAGCCCTTGGAGTCTCGCTTTCTCCCCTTCCCCAGCTTAACCAAAAGGCCAGAACAAGGTTTATTTATTTATTTATTTATTTATTTAATGTGGGTAGTTCCCTGGCTGGGAAAGAACAAGGTTTATTTTAAGAAGTTTGGACGTATATATATTCAGGAGTCATTTGGTATCCCATATTCTTTCTACCTACTTCCTGATATCTACAACTCTTACAAGGGACACATTTTTAAAATTTAGAAGTAGAGCTGTCTTTGAAGATCTGGTGTGGGGATAATGGTAGTGGAACTTCTTCTCACTCAACCAGTGGTTTTCAAAGAATGAGTTCCAGATCAGCACTACCAGCATCACTGGGAGACGTGCTAGTAATGCACGTTTCTGCCACCCCCTTCACCTCTTGAACTAGAAATTCTGGAGGCAAGGCCCAGCACAATGAAATTGAGAACCAGGGTTCTAAACTGAACTATCAGACAATGACGGAAAACAAAGCATCTATACCATCTAGTTACAACTTAGACAAAATCAACATCACAGACAAAACAGAAGAGCCTTGGGTGTGGAGGAGAAGGTGCAAAAAGCATAGAAATGGCATCAGATGCTGTTCAATGGGAACCATGCTTGAGGATGCTTCCTCTCCTTGGCTGCATGGCGGAAGAAGGTAGAAGCAAGATTACCAATTGGCAGTTTGCTAGTTGTTTAATTAACTTGTTGAATGACTGACAGAGCACTGATGACTTACTGTATGTCAGGAATGAGAGACAATAACTTTGATTGCTGCCCACTCAGAGCTTAGAGTCTAGTGAAAAAAGTAAATAAGTAATCAAACAATTACCTGTGGTAACTGCTGTGACAGTATATTAGATGCTATGGAAGCTGAAGAAGGACGCCTACCACAGTCTTGCAGTGTCAGTAAAGTTCTTAAGACCTCAGGCTTTAATAAGAATATGTCAGGGGAAAGGAGTGGAGCTTAGGTTACAGCATTCTATTAGGTTTCCTTTTTTAATAATGGAATTCTGTTTCCAGATGATTTACTGATATGCTCGTATAGCATTTCACATAGGACATCAAAAAATGCCCAATATGTTTCCTAACTTGTCCAGAAGAAAATATAATGTACCTAATAAAATAAGTTAGCTTCTAATTTATTTGGCCTCAGTTTGGCCAGATAATCTTTCACCAGGCAACACCCTGTACACAGTGAGCTTTGAAGTTACAGTAAGAACTTATACCCACCAAAATTACAAAAAGGGATAAACGTATTACAGGATCTGTTTACACAGAATTCACAAATCATCATTGCTTGTTGGAGCAGTGTTACAGAAAATAAATAGTATTATCTGTAATTTATTAAAGGATATTTTTGTTGAGTGACTTTCTTTGATATGCATTGAGAATCTATCATCCCACATGTCATATGATAAGGGGAGATGAACTAATGACACAGGATCTTGAAAGAAGTTGGTAGTTTAAAAAAATAGCATTTTCAATAAGGAATCAGGCCAAGTATCATCATCTTCTTTTTAGTTTTCTCCACACAGCTATTTTCATGGTAATTTCCCCACAAAATGGATTTTCCTTCAGTGAACATTCTCCACGGTGGTACTCGCAGCCATCAGAACACCCTGCTCTCGGTCTGTGGGGCTCAAATCTTTTAGACCTATAGGAAGGACTTTGCTACACACCTTCCACTATCCCCCCAAAAACATTTATAATATACCTACTTTCTGTCTTTCATATTTTAATTAGTATAGTATATTGATTTTTTAAAAATTGTGTGTAGGAAATTTTTCTTTATGTGCAGTGTGGCTCAACTGCACTAGGAGACATAATGAAGTCATCTGTCAGGCCCTTGAATATTTTCATAGAAGCAACTTGAATGCTGCAGATGCAAATGCAGATTGATAGTTGTGTTGTTTTTCTCAAAGTCATGACCAACTTGGTAAAATCTAAAAAAAAAAATATATGATAGTTCCTTGTTTTATGTGGTCATTACATTCCTGGAAATTTCAGGAAATATTAAAGCCATGTATACAAATCCTTGCTTGCTTACTTTTAAAAAAAATAAGTCCTTTGCCTAGATAATTATAAACAGGTTTTTCAGCAATGTGAGTGTTCTTGGGACATCAACTGTCCTGTGGAGTTATTCCCTGTTGTGCCTCTTTCACCCAGGATGCAGGCTAGTATTGCAGGACCATGGCCCACAACCAGAGACTCCCCAGCTTCCAAAATGCCTTCCAGGAGACAGTGCAAACCATCCCCCACAAGCCACCCACCCGCCCCACACACCTGGAGAACCATTATTCTAGAATCTAGATGGATTTTATCTTTCCCTTTCTCAAATGAGCTAGCTGCCAAAATATGAAACTTATCTGAAACAGCTTTAACATAAATGTCTTTGACTGACTGCCAACTTTACCTTTGTTCCAAAAATAACTTACCTCCTGTTGGAATAAATGCCTAGTCTAAAGGAGAAAATTGCGGAGCTCTGAAGTGTAGCAGCGATTTTGGTGATAACGTCGGAATGTTGCCAGTAGAGCCTCGCCATTTGGTCTACCTAACAAGCAGGACCAGAAGGGATTTTGCATTTTTAAACCAAGGATAGTGTGTGGGCCTGACCTCCGGGGTGGCAGCAGAAATTTTAGGAAGTCACAGACTTCTAGATGTATAGCATGAGTCTCAATTGAAATCACCTGGGCTAGCTCCACGAAAGCAAAACTGTAAACTACCTAAATAGGCGTTCAAGAATGGTCCCAGCAGGAACTAGCACACTCAAGTTAGAATAAATCAAGCAGATAGTAGTAATAAGGGGATTGTTTACAAAGATGTGGACAGGTTGCAGAAGTTGTAGAACTTTTAGGGGTGTTACTGCTCCTAGGCCAGAAGGGACAAGGGAGGAAGGAGTTCCTGACACCTGGAAGGAAAAGGTCTCTCTGAATAGCTGCTTTCAAGGACCAGTGTCCTTTGAGGAAAAATACTGTCAGTCCAGGTGGCCTAAGGGTGGGCATGAGGAAATCTCCTTCCTCCCACTGTTCCTTGTGGTGAGGATGAACCCCCTGGGAAGCCTGAGAACAAGACAGCTTGTTCCAGTTCCCAGAGGTGAAATCTCCTGGGCAGTGAGAGGGTGGCAGGTGGGGTGGGAGGCCAACAGCCAGACAGTTAAAGTGCTGGACATTTTCTAACTTCTGTGATGGAAGTATTAGAATATTATTAAATTGTAAATTGATAGTCTTACTTTTTCCACTAAAGGATAAATATATTAACCTACGTCTAATATGCAAGCACATGGACATAAGCCCAAGTTGAATATATTGTGCCAAGTATACAAATAATTTTGACAAATGAAAATGGGGAAGATTGTGCTTGCGACCACAGGTCAAGAGGGTGAGAAGACAAGCTGGTGGAAAGCCACTGTAGGAAATTACTGTGTGTGTGTCATCTCAGGCTCCACCCTGGTTTCAGCATTGTTCGGGAACTTGTGAGCAAATGCAATTTCTCCAGGGGTGGGGCCCAGCAAGCTGAAAGCTAAAGCTTGAGGTCTACTGTCTCAGACCTTCTCAGAGCTGATGAGGAAGAGGCAGGGCAGATTTGGGTGGATGTGCTGCACCAAGGAGAGCCGAAACTGTTCTTTGAGCCCCTGTGAGCCGAGCCCCCCAGAGAAATCTGTGGTGGGTGGCTCCATTTATTGTGCTCCGATCTGGGAGAAGGAACTCTGGTTTGAGGAGTGCTGCTGGCCTTTCCCCACTCCTCCCTCTGAGTGTGCGTCTCCCCACTCTCAGATTTCCCATGCGAGGTGCTTTCTGTTTTGCTGTTTATGCGATAAGCTGATGTGGGGAAGGCAAGATGTTGTCCTGGTCTTTCTGTGATTGGTGGTTTGGTCTAATTCTGAGGTCAAGTATTAAAGCTCAGTATGGCTCCATACGGGGTCTGGCACAAGTAAGGGCTGACCATGTACGTGAATGTCTTCCATGAGATGTTACCTAAAATGTCATATATAGTGTGCTTGAGTGTGATGTCGTTACAGAATTACAGGCTTATGATTTTGTAATAAAAGATTTGGTCAGCGATTACCAGCTTATAGAAAAGGGGCATTGTTTGTGCCAGATCCTGTATTCAAGCCACTTTCTTCAATTTAGCTTCTGTTAATAGTTAAGTTAATATTTTTATCTCTACTTAATTCTTGTATAGCATCTACTTTTCAATTGGTTCTGAGAAGGGGGAAAAACAAGGTGTTTTGGTTTTTTGTTTTTTTTTTTCAAATTACACCCTGTGATAGTTAGCCTCCAAAGTTACTCCCAATGATCCCAACTTTGGGTATTCACACCCTTCCACATAGCTCCAGACCAATACAATGTGACAGAAGTGTTGCCATGTCACATCCAAGATTAGGTTATAAAAGGCACTATGACTTCCGTCTCCTTGTCTTTCTCTCTCTCTAGTTGCCTCTTTCTCTCATAGGTCATTCGCTGTGGGGGTAGCCCGCTGCCAGGTAATGAGCAGTCGTATGGAGAGGCCGGCCTGGCGACCAACCACGTCAGTGAGGCTGCAAGTGGGACCTCCAGCTGCAGCCGGGCCTTCCGAAGGCCGCAGCCCTGGTGGGCAACCTGACTGCAAGTCAGCTGAGCTGCTCTGGACCCCTGCTCCTCAGAAATTCCGTGAGAAAATACAAGGTCACTGCTTTAAGCTGTTACATGCGGGGAGTACTTCGTTTTACTGCGATGGTAACTAATGTAACTTAGTACCCGGAGGTGAGGTACCACCATAACAAGTACCTAACATTTAAGAGTAGTTTTGGAACAGGACAGTAGCTAGAAGTATGTTAAAGCACGCATTAGTGAAGTCCTGAATAACCTTGAACAGAATGTTAGTAGCATTTTAGACTTTGAGCATGCTGCTGATTGGGGTTTAAAAGGAGTGGGGGAGAGCTTACTAAACACCAGAGGACAGGGAATCCTTATCACATGGCGGCAGAAAGCCTAGGAACATTGTTGCCTTCAGTCGTGTAGAAGATAGAAAATGTGCCTAATGAATTGGGCAACCTAGCTAAGGAGATTTGCAGCCAGAGTTTTGGAGGTGTCAGCAGTTTCTTGGGGCTCTTTACAATAAAACGTGAGAAGGGAGAGATGCACTAAGGGAAGACTGTTAAACCAAAGGAGCCAGGACTTAGTTGCAAAGATCCCGATCTCTGCTGCAGACAAACAGGCTGAAATGAAGCAATGGCTTCACAGCACGTGCACTTGGAGAGCTGATATCTATATTTCCAGAACAAGTCCTTTTATGCACAAAGAAACAAAGAGAGCCCTTCCTTTCCTTCGGTATAATCCTTTTGACATCAATGCAGCCATCCTAATAGATACTGTTTATACTTTTTATTTATTTTACATAATTCTAAATGGGCAAAATCAACTTGAGAAATTTCTTAAATTTAATATAGAAACAATACCCATTGAGTTTTTTCATGAAACTTTTAAATTGGGCTGGCTTTAGTGTTAGGAATTTGAATAGTCTTGGAATTTATCCAAATCTTTAAGCAATAATCTTAGTCAATTAGTCAATTGCCTTTAGTTTTTGTTGTTGTTGTTTTGCATTTTTTTTGTTTTTGTTCTTTTGTTTTATTTTGTTTTGTTTTAGTAAGAGCCCAGTAAACTGGTGAAAATTCTATGCTTTTAAGGTTTTGTTTCTGTGAAGGTATCTTTAAAACACCCAAATGGGCTCTTAGACATTCAGGATAGAAAGTGTCACTCATAACTTCTACTTGCCTATGTTTTAGCCCCTTTTAAGCTCTTGTATGCGTTTCAATGGTGTATGTTGCCCCTTATTCTTGTAGAGAAGGGTGGTGAGAACCAGTGACTTTTTAAATGATCTGATTTTAACAATTATATTTTCCTTCCAGAAAGCACACACACAGCAATCTGTTCATCTTCTCATCTCACAACCGCCTGTCACTCACAAGTGACATCACATGTCACATTCTGTTTTCTATCTAGAGTTCATCTGTCCAATGGACTGGACATCCCCTTTTTCTTCTCCCTTTTTAGAAAACAGGCTGCTCCTATGTTTTCAAGCCCTCCTTTCTAGAACATGCAAGAGCTTGCTCTCAGACTCTTTGCAAGCAAGACAGGTCTGGAAGTACTTTATAAGAAACAATTGGAGATCTGTGTGTCCTGTTAGCGCATCCCATGGGAATGTTACACTGGCTGGGAAGAAAGCTCGGCGTAGGCAACAGTCACTTCTACATGGACAACACGAAGGGCACTGAATGTCACTTCATTTTTTAACACCAAATATCTAGAAGGTCAACTACATTTGGAAAAGTAAGGCAGATTGAGAAAAACCTAAATAACACTAAAGAGCTCTTAGTTGGTCAAAAACCTTCCACTCATAATTCATGCATTTTCATGGCCAACAAAAGCCCCTAAAAGCCAAACTTCCACAATAAACATATGAATTCTTTAAAGATGTAGTCCTGCAATCCTTTCCTCTTAGCAACTTTCAAACATACAATACAGTATTATGAACTGTAGTCACCATGCTGTACATTGCATCCCCAGAACTTGTCTATCTTATAACTGGAAGTTGGAACTTTTTGACTGCCTTCACCCATTGCCCCACCCCCTTCTCCTGCAATTCTTTCCTGGGCATTTTTAGATATATATTTTTTACTATTAAGAAACATATGATAGGAGTGTCACTATGTGATACTCCTAGGCATGAATAAGTTCTTTGTTGTTTCTTAGTACTTGGGCCTCCTTCCTACCTTTACTTTCTTTCTCCTACATTCTTCATCCACTTCTCCTTTTCTCCTTTTCTCTTCCAGGGCACCATCATCTTGCAAAGGACGCTCAGTGGTCTCTAGTCTGGGAGATGCCCTGGGTCAGCAGAGTAGCGGGGGCGGGTAGAGCCGGAAGTGGTGCTTCATTAAGCAGGCTGGTCCTAGGCGACACTGTGGAGAGACAGGGTATGAATCTGAGAAGTCTCACTGGGGAAGCCCCAGGGCCTCATTCCCAGAAGTTCCCCATGAGAGATCCAGAGTTCTCCTTTCAGTTCAGTGTTTCTAAGCTCTCCTTATGCCTGACTAGATGTATATGGGACAGTCACATTGGATAGGGACAAAAGGGCTCTTTGATTTCCTGACCAGTTTCCCTTTATACTGGTTTCCTCTGGCAGAAGCATTGGCTGTGGGGAGGATTCCTTTTGGGCTTCCCTTTGACCAAGCTTTTGCAGCCAAAAGAATTAAGGTGGGCTTGAGGATGACGGGTGGATACTGAGGCCTTAGCCACTGGACTCTGAAGTTGGAGTTCCTATGAGGAGATATGTCAGGCCCTGGTTTGTCACAGATTGGCAATGAAATGCCTGGAAAAGCCACTGGTAGGATCCCAGGACTGCTTCTCAACATCCCAGGTACTGTTCCAGGAGTTACCATTGTAAGAAGCAGGTACTTCAGGTTTTCTCAACTTAGCTCAGTTTGTCCATAACAATCAGGACAGTGATTCAGGGTGTGGCTCCATTTTGGGTTTACCCTGAAGACCAGAGGAAGGAACAATGAAAGGCTCCTTGTGTTTCTGTGGTTTGGCAGGGCTGGAGAAGAGGCCCTAGGATAAGTCATTGAGTGTGCATGTCAGAATCTCTGCAGGCTTACTGCTGGGCTGCCTCGGAGCTGCTTGGCTGAATGGTGGTAGGCAGACAATCAAAGCTTGTCCTTGGATGGTAAGAGCCATTATTCATTCGGTGCCTCCCATGGGCTAGATGACACATTAGGCGCTTTTGTGCACATAGCCTTAACAATCCTTAGAGCTAGGTGGTCTTCTCATTTGTGAAATAAAAATGCCATGAAGTCCAGAGAAATTTTGTGACATGTTCAACGTCAGGTTTCTAGTAAGGGGTCAAAATTTCAACTGTGATACACAGTTATTTTTGTATAATGTCCTAAAAAAAACCCTTGCAGTTGGCAAAATAGCAAGCCCCAAATAGTAGAGCCTATAGGAGACATGGGATTTGTGCTAGACAACTATAATTAGAAACTAACAGCCCAATAACAATACGAGCAGAAATACTAGCACGTCTGAATCTCTATGGGCATTTACACCCAGCATCACAGTTGGTCCTATGCAGCCTTACATCCTGGGGCTTGGGTTTCTTTTCAGGGATCCAGGACCTGGGGCACTCACTGCCGGTGGAGAACACGCACACCAACACCAGCAATCCGATGCAGCAGGGTTGATACAGAGGGATCATCTTCTAAGCATCTTGAAAGCATCTTCACTGCTTTCCCAGAGAGTTTAATGTAATGGAAAACTAAATGGCTGGTTTGGTGGTTTTAAGAACCACTACTTCATTGAAGGTCTTCATTGTGTAGACGTAGAAGTTTTTTCCTAAAATCGTCATATATTTCTCAGACTTTCTTCCTAAATGTAAGAAAGCCTAACCTGATCGCTTCAGTTGATGTGTTGGTGAAAATCATGCATTGACCAACACAACTTCTGAATCATATTCTTCACTCCTCAAATTGTAGTCACTTGTGAGGTACAAGGGCCTTTTCAGATTGGCAAATCTCCTTTAGAAGTCCATGTGATGATTCCTTCTCTGTTCTAGAGAGGCATTACTGGCCTTGAGGGAAGTTTACACTGGCTAGAGCATTTCTAACTAAGAATTGTTTTTATTCTCCTGATACAATCACCATGTCGCAATCAGACCTAACAAAATTAACAATGGTATCTTAATTTCCACATCTCAAATGCTATTTATAGCCTGTTTACTCAAGTTGGGATATAAACAAGTCCCACACATTGCATTTAGTTGTTACATTTACTCTGTTTTTTATTCTATACCTCGCTGCCCCTTTTTAATACAATTCATTTGTTGGAGAAACCAGTCCTTTAAATTACAGAATATTCTAGATTTGGAATTTGGCTGCTCACTTTCTCAGGATGTTTAGGTAGTTCCTCTTTCTCCATATTTATTAATTGTAAGCTGGTTGTTTGATCTTGAAACTTGATTTAGATTCAAGTTCAATTTTATTGGTGAGAATACTTCATAAATGGAGCTTTATAGTTCCTGTTGCCTCGTATCTTGAAGTACAATGTTGAGGCCTAATTTTAGTATGTTAAGATTGATTAGTATATTAGGAGGTGGCAACTGGGTTTCTCCATTATAAAGTCCCCAGCAACTGAGCACTTAATCATTTATCAATCACTGATCCTTTACTAAATCCATTGTTTCGTGGAGATTGCAAATAATTTTCTAAGTATATAATTCTTTCTGTGTTAATTAGATGGAATTCTTTTTGTGAACAGCTTGACCTCATCGACACTTAGGTAAGTTGAAACACAGCTCATTTGAGAAAGATGAAGTCTTGATTCTTTTTCTTCTATGAATTTTAAGATTGAAGAGTCAATACCTAGCAGGTTCAGACGGTAACTAGTCTTTCCCTGAGTATCATTTTAAACTACTGAATTTTTAGGGACTGATGTTTTAAGTACTAATGTTGTTCCTTTTTGCTCAGATTGTCCCAACTGTGCCAGCAATAGCCTTTTCTGTTGTTATTATGTACTTTTGACATGACCTCTTTGGAGTTTGATGTCTGACTCATTTTGTAAATGTCCAAATGTGGGCCTAAAAGCACCTATTTCTCAAAAGGAGCTTCTTTTAGTGGAGAATAATATTTAAAGATCACATTTTGGTCATTAAAGGGGATTTTACTCTTGAACAAGAGCTGGTTGCCATCAGACACAGATTTTCTAAGCACTAAAATTTATAAAAACATTGTATTGCAATTTGTTTAAGAGAAAGCATTTTTATTTCAACCTGAACACAGGAGTCTTGACTCCATTTTCCCTATAAATTTTTTTCCTGCTTTTTTGGTAATCTGAACCTGAGGAATACAATTATTCAGTTTAGCCAAACTGACAGAAAAGTAGATGGTAGCAAGTACTGGAAAACTACCTTAAGTACTGAGATGCTCAATTGTGACGTTACGCTTCAAATTGTTGTTTTTGAACATTGATACATTTAAAAGAGTGAACATTTGTTCATGTTTTTGGTTGGGACGTGAATATATTTTCCATTTTCTAGATTATTTTAGCTTTATGGATATTAACCATTTTATTTTTCTCTTTGTTTCAGAAATCTGTTCATTTGTGGCAGTCATTTGCAATTCTTCAAATTAACATGTGAAAAACTCAACCTTTATTAGTAACCAAATGATATGCAAATGAAAACAAGAGAATTTTTCTTACAACTAATTAGCAGAAACTTTAAAAATCATATTCCATTCTCCGGAGATTTAAATGACAGTCTCACTGTTTAAGCCTGCCCTGCTACAATGATTCCAGGATTCGGTTCTCTCCTACTTGGGGTGTCTTATGTCTCCTTCCTTCCCCAATTATCAGAGCCCTCCTCCCCAGCCCCAGACTCTCTCTTTTGACCTTCTAGACTCGAGCAGACAATTATACTGTGGATAGAATGAATGCAGGGCTCTACTAATTCTTCCTGTTAAGGGCCAGATAGTAAATGTTTTAACCTTTGTGGCCTAAGTAGCAAAACTAGTTGAGATATTATGAAGCTACTTACATAACCATTCAAAATGTAACCATTAAGAATGTAAAAACCATTTTTAGCTTGCAGGGCTGTACAAAACCAGGTGGCAGGCCAGACTACGTCCTCAGGCTGCAGTTGGCCAACCCATAGCTTAGACTCTCCTGCGAGAAAGGACTCACGGCCTTTGCTGGGGACAGTTAGCTTCCTCCTGGTCCACCTCAACCCTGAGTCCTTGTATTCTTGGGGCAGCCCCCAGTCAATGACTGAGGAAGGTCTAGTCTCCCACTCTCAGCCAGTAAGGAGAAGGGACCTGAGTCCTTTAGCTGCCAGGAGCTGAACTGCCAGCCACCTGAGTGAGCTAGGAAGGAAACCCTTCCCCAGAACCTGCACATGACAGCCCAGCAGCCATCTGCATGTGGGCTGTGTGAGATCCTGAGCAGATTGCCAGCCTAACTCACCCAGGCTTCTGAGCTACAAAAGTACAAGATAGTAATTGGGTGTTATTTTAAACTACGAAGTTTGTGGTAATTTGTTACATGGCAATAGTGAATGAATACACTGGGAGTTGACATTGGTTACAGCGACAGCCCTGTAGCAGAGCTGACAGGAGAAAGACAAAGAATGGATCTGAGAGCAAAGAAGTCAATGGCCAGATCATATCAGTTTGTTGTTGTTGTTGTTGTTGTTTTAAGTACATCCTATAGCTTGGACACTTTTGGCATATATGAATCATTCTGTGTTTTCTCAGTGACTATAAAGATTTCCTCAATTATCTACAAGGATTTATTTCTGATGATCACAAGAATGTTAGAAATTTCAGCTAATTTTTGTTAGCCTTATAAGAAAAGAACTTTATTAGTTGATGATGGCCATGTCAGTCTATTTTTTTTTTTTTTTTTTAAGGACTGGTTCTCTCCCTCTTCTTTGTAATTGAGGAACAGCTATTAAGAGGTGGGGGCTGCCGAGAAATGCCCAGGCTGTACAAATAAATTGCAGTGAGTATTCTCTACAGGAAGCTTAGAAAACAGCTGTTGGTCCCCGGAGCAAATACCTGTGACAGCACACAGGGAATGAATGAGACAGCCAAAGTTTTGCTTGAGGATAACAAAAGGCCAACCTCTAAATGATCGCTTATAAGAATCCAAACAGAACCTAGATGCAACACCACCTGGCTTTTAAAAATCCATTATTTCTTCCAGACAGAAGCAAAAAGGCTTATTTTAGTATACATGGAGAGAAAGAAATGGAAGAGAGCAAAGCTTCAAGATCTTGTGATCAAGGATTTGTGAATCTAATAGCTGACACAGAAGATATAACAGTCCTTTTGAATGTATTTTGAGTGCTCCTATGAGATGTGCAATTTAATTGTAGTGTGACTGCCAGCTACTGATAATGGGTTTTGTTCCTACGGTGTGTGCTACCGTGGTAGGTGTCCATTAGCGCTGTGAGGAGGACCAGGGCTGGCCAGGACACCTCTGCACCGACGATCGAAGGTGAGAAGGCAGATGGAGCTGAATGTATTGTCTATCAGAATGTGCAGCATTCAATTTCCCTGATAACCAGTTCAGCCTTCGTTGTAGGGAATGCTGAGGCCTCGTTAATGAAACACAAGAGAGTTTATATTAGTGATAACAATCACATTGATTATCTGATTTTAGAGGAAGAAATTGAAGGGGAAAAAATTTAGGGTTTATCCTGCTCTTCTTGTAGAAGTTACAGTCAGGAAAAGGAAATAATCCTTGCCAATAAAATGAAGGTTCTATTTATTGAAGAAAATTAATTAATGATTATAGAAATAATGATAGCAAATAATTAGTTTGCAAGACATAATGAAATAATTGATCCAGACAAGGATCAATAATGAATGCTAAACCTGTTCGCAGACTGTTGGTGAAGAACTAGATATTCAGGTGGTACCGAGTATCACCCCCACACATCACTTGTTATTAATAATAGTAAATGGGGAATTCTACATTAGACAAAGATAGCTATTACAGCTGGTAATCAAACTTACTATCTAATTTTCTCACTATTAATGATGCTCTGTGATTCCTGAGAAAATGCCCATAAGCTATATGTCATTACATGTATCCTGCCAAAAATGTTTAAAATTGAAGTTGAATCTGAAGACGTGAGTAGATTCAAGTTAAAGGAAATACAAAACAGAACAAATTAAGTGACACTATAAGGAAACAACTGAACACATTCAGAATGTGGAACTTCTATAAAACAACACACCTGGTTTCCTAGAAAGAAAGGGGAATGACAAGAAAAAAAGGAAAAGTTAGCTTAAGCGACTAAAGAGGTAAAGTCCAATGGATGATACTTGATTAGATTCTGATTTTTTACTTTGGTTTTCTTTTTATGCTTTGAAAATGTTTTTGACCAACAGGAAACATTTGAATATTGATTATTCAACTATTAGGCAGGGTCGTTGTAGAAAACAGATGACAAACTCAAATAAATTTTTTTATTTTTTATTTTGTTGGTTCCTTAGGTGGGGATCGAACCCTGGCCGCGGCGGTGAGAGCGCCAAACCCTAGCCACTACACCACCAGGGAACCCACAAATAAATTTAATCATGAAGCATTTAATAACAAGACTATTGAGAGGTGTTGTGAGGGCTAAAGTTACCACCAGGGGATGCTGAGGTCCCCAGGATTAATAGGGAGGCCATTGCTAGCCACTCCCAGACCCGAGGGAGCAGGCGTGGGGGCGGCTGTCACAGCTGGAGCTGTGGAAGTATGTGCTGCTTAACAGGAGATCCGGTGGGGGATGCAGCCAGTGCCAGACCAGCGGCCTGGCAGGAGGAGCAGAGAAAAAGTCTCCCCGCCTCTCTACCTCCGCTCATCTCTTACTGGTGCTCCTGGGCACCGCCCACTGGCCGAACCCCATTGGCTGTGTGGCTATGGCAGTGCGTAGAAGTCAGGCTTTGGGGCCTCAGAGCAAGCAGAGAAGATAGGGAATGCATATGGCGGTGGGAAGCAGGAGGACAATGAAGCACAACTAGGGAGTAGAATAGATTCGAGAATTCTTGGTCACTGTTCGGTGTGATAAAGGTGCTGTGGTTATATAAAAGGGTGTCCTTAGTTTTTCTTTTGAAATGCATATTAAAGTATTAAGGGATGAAATGTCACAATGTCTCATTTATTTTGAAATGGTTCAGCAAGATAGATAACAGATAGATGATAGACAGATAGATAGATAGATGATAGAATAGATATTTGAAGCAAATAGGAAACAAGCTTATAATAGGAAACAAGCTTATAGGATTTTCTTCTTTATTGCTACCAGCTTTGTGCACTCAGAATCCAATTGCGTGCCACCTGAAGAAACAGTCCTTTCCCCCTTTTTTCCTAAACCTGGTACCTGGCACATAGTAGATGACAAAAACTGAATTCTGATCCATATGCCCTTTCTCAGTGAAAATATTTCTAGTCCACGCTATACATACTTTATTATAAATAAACTTATCACACATAGATATATTTTGTTTCTCCTACAAGCCATGAATTTGCTGATAGCAAAAGTTTTGTCTTATTTGCCCTTGAGCACCTACTGTGTGCCTCACACTATCCTATAAAATATGTTATGATTTGGTTCTATCAGTCACAGAAGAAATGTTTTAAGAGGTGACAAAACAGAGAGACTAGAAAAAGTAAGAACAGAAGTTATATCAGGTGACAGAGCTTGCTATGGACTGAACGTGTCCCTCCTAAATTTGTATGTGGAAGCCCTATCTCTAAGTGTGATGATATTTGGATGTGGGTCTTTGGAAGGTAATTATGTCATGGAGGTAAAGCTCCCTTAGGACTCAGGAATCAAAACAAGCAATAGAAAGGCAGAGTGCAGAACCCAGGTAGGGCGGTTGACAACAGGATCTGAGATTCTGTACAGGCAGATTAGAGAGGAGGCAACTGGGGATCGGTGCAGATTACTATTTCTGGGAACCCTAGGTAGTGACTCACTCTGAACTCGTATAGCATGGTAACATTTCAAAGGCATGTGTGGTATAATATATGCACATGTAATATAAGCTAGTGCTTCTTGAGCACTTGGCATGTGCCAGTAACTCTTTTATGAGTACTATTTGTAACTCACTGAAGTTCACACCAACGCCATGAAGGTAGGTACTATTATTATCCCCATGTTACAGATGAGGAAAGTTAGAGGTAAGAGCAACTTGTCAAGACCAGTCCTCTGCAGGCTGGCCTCATAGAAGGAGCTGGCTTACGGCAAGGTTCCAAGGAAGCTGACCAGGACCGATTGCCTTAAACCTTGGGCCATAGTCAAATGTAAGGCTTGCCCTCTACTCTCCTCTTCTTACCAGGAACGACATGCTTCCTCAACCATGAATGTTGAGGGGATGGATCCTGGCACTGGATCGTACCCCAGCTCCTTGATCTTGCAGACAGAACAGCTGTTGCTACCCTCACCCACCAATGCTGAGCTGGAAGGAGGGGGGTGGAGGCAAGAACTACTCCACCACATTGTTGTTTATTCCAGCCTGTGATGACACCAGAAAGGAGCCTGGGTTTTCCAAATCCTGTAGCTGAAAAGCTCCACAAGAAGAGGGTAAAGGGCCCTCGCCTAGAGTCTGACGTTCCAATCTGCCCGATTGCTGTGTGCTGTCCTAAATGAGAAACTAGGGACTTGCACACCTAGGGGTTTTCCTATTGCCATTAGCGTTTCCCAGTGACTGCTGCTTCAGAAGGTTGGCCTTTGCCTGTTTGCATGATAAGCTGAAGCACGGAGAGGGACTTTTGAAGGTCACATAGCCAGTAAGTGACAGAACTGAGATTTTAACTCTAGTAGCCCAGACTACCATCTTGAATGCATGATTTCTATTGGGTAGGTAAGCTCTTGTGTCCTTTGTCTCTGCATTTCTCTATGATGTGTAGCACAGGGTTCCACAGTCATTCTCACCAAATATTTGAATGACCATAACAGTAATATGAAATAACAAGGAAGGGAGGTAGTGCTGATTTAATCAGAATTCTTTCATAAAACTAGCCCAGCTAATTCTTGACACACAGGATACAAATGCTTTGTATTTAAATGGTAAGGTGTTGTAAAGTTGAATTCAAATTAAGAAATACAATTGCATTGTCAGTTAAATAAAAGGGCCAATAAACAACCCACCCTATTTTCCAATCAAGAGGGAATGATCCTTTAAAGCATACAGAAGGCTTAGGAGAGTGCACGGTCAACAACAAATTGCGTGATAGACTCCCAGAGCCTTAAGAGATTACGCAAGAGATAAAGATAGAAATGGAGTGGGAGGGGCTCCCTGGTGGTGTAGTGGCTAAAGCTTCGGCGCTGTCACCGCTGCGGCCTGGGTTCCATCCATGCTCAGGGACCGCCCCCCCCCTCAAAAAAGAAAGAAATGGAGAGGTAGTTGGCATAAGGTGCTCTCACAAATGGATCCCTGAGTGGATTTAATAGGAAAGGCAGCAGTTGGATAGAGGGAAAGAAGAGAAAAATTGCCTGCAGGTATAAAGGGCACAGCTGTAGAAATTAACACAGAAGGCATGGCAGGCAGGCCACTCAGGGAGGGTCATGATCTAGATTAGAGGAGCATGTGATGTTTGGAAACAGTGAGAGAAGTTAGAAAAAATATGATGGGACATATCATATGTGTTCCAAACATTATCAGTAGGCACTTGAACTAGAAAGTAATTTAGTGTTCACAGGTCATAGAGGGAAGTGATGAAAAAAAGCTGTGCTTTGCAGAAATTACTCTGACAGTGATGTTTAGATGGATTGAAAGGGACACCAATTAGGTTATTTGTGGACTTCCAACAGTGTGATAACCTGAGTTGATGCAGACAGATGAGCCTCCCACAACCGACACTCGGAAAAAAGAGATCAAATATTAATGGGTATTGGGCAATGATGGCAAAACCAAAACAAAAAACCAATATGGTAGATGACATGACAAATGTATTGGGGAGGATCAGGTTAAAGACTCTAAGGCCCTTATCTGTGACATGTACACTGGCCTGAAAATATAGTGCTAAAAGAATAGGAAGAAACAGACTTTTTCCAATTCAGCAGCAGGAATAAAGGTATAACCCAAGTGGAAGGAAGGAATAGTGCACAATAAAATATAATATGAATGAAACATCCTTATATATACTGTAAGTATTAAACATAGGGGGCTGGACACAGGCCCATTTCAGAATAGCGATTTATTCTGGAATTGTTAAACACGGGGAAAGGAGAGAAACAATTGGAACTGGGGAAGGGTTCAAAAAGGCTTCGACTCTATCTGTACTGTTTTTTGCTTCTTGAACGTATGTGAAGCAAGATATCTCTTTTTAAACCTTGGGGTGTGGATTATTCTTTAATTTGATGTTGTATAATATTAAGGCTATTAGAGTAAATGAAGCCTGGGGTGAAGGGTCTAGTTTAACTTGGACAAGAGGAACCTTCTGCTACTTTCAGTTCCTACGCCCATGGCAAGAATTCCCTAAATAATATCCATGAAGCTGGGATATGAAGGTACACATTCACCAAGCCTCAAAAAGGTGTACCTTTCTTCTTTTAACTGTTTAAGATTTTGTAAGACAAACGCTGCAGCTACGTGGTGGGAGGTACTAGGGGTTTGTTCTGTAATCTGTTTATAGTGCCCTCTAGTGGAAGCTCTGCCCCTTCTCCAAGGCAGAACTGACTTCTGTGTTGAACATTAACTTTGTTTCCCAACATACACTGGATTTTGTTTTTATTATTATTTTATTATTGCTGTATTGGATTTTGTTTTTATTATTAAACAAATATGAGCAATTCCAGAATAGGTGGCTTTTTAATTTTATTATTCATTTATCTCCTAATAGTGAAAGGATCATGTTGTTTTTGTTTTTTTGTATGTGGGTAGCTCTCTAGATGGGAATTGAACCCAGGCCGCAGCACTGATAGCACCGGAGCCTTAAGTCACTACACCACCAGAGAACTCACCCATGCTTTTCTTTTTAAGGGTTGGTTAAATCTGTTTGTAGGTTAATTTTTAAGGTCAAATGTGATCTCTATGATACTTTAGAAACTTTGTACTTTATGGGAGGTCTCTAAACATATGTCAGTGCCCTTATTTTATTTTATTTTGTTGTTGTTGTTTTTTGTTTTTATTTTTGTTTTGTATGTGGGTAGTTCCCTGGCCGGGAATTGAACCCAGGCCACAGTGCTGACAGCGCCAGCAACGAAGCCTTAAGCCACTACACCACCAGGGAACTCCAGTGCCCTTATTTTAATTGATATGTTTGAAACTCAGGGAAGATACAGAAATAATACAAAATAGTTCTGATGAGGTTTCCTATATTTATTAGAGTTGTGGTGGTTCTTTGTCTCAAATTATCAGTCAACAGCACTATAGGGCTATCAATCTTAATCTCATTTATTATTTAACACTTGGCCACACCCACATTTCTTTAATTTGAATCTAGCTTTTTTTGGCCACTAGGGATGCATATTACAGTTACCTATGAAGTTTCTTTAAAATATAGATGTTTAGGACTTACTGCAGACTTACTTTCTTTACTTGATATTCTCGGTATGTTTTTGGTATAGTCTTGGTAAATGCTTGGTATTAATAATTATGTACATTATGTCTCAAGATTATTATATGTAAAAATGATATTCACCCATTTTTATGAGTCAGATAAAGCATGAACTGACTTGAAAAATTGGCTAATCATTGTCCTTATGTTATCTAAAATTTTTTTGAAATGGCTTTATCTTTATCTTACACACTGCAGAAACAACCAAATTTCCTTGTCAGTTGCTATATTCTTGTTGTAAGCTCCCATCATACCCTTCACATTGAAAATGGTCAGTAGTAACACATTTACTACAGCCGTTGTAAGTCTTTATCATCTACAAATCGGTTGTTTTTCTCCAGAGCTTTCCTGCAGGTTCTGCAATCAGCTACAGGCCAGAGTTTGTGTTGTCAAACAAAGACTATCTCAAAACCCCATAGAAAAGGACTATATCAGGTACTTTAAACTAATGACACTTTAAAGAATAGACCCTGAGGTACGGGTTTTTGTTGGCGTTGCTCAATGTTCAGTCTATTCCTGAAGACTGAGTCAGGATTTCCAGAACTCCTTTGTTGAGAAGCAGATGGCTTCAGAAAACCACTAACCCAAGGTATAATAGAACAAGAATTGATTACCTGGGACTGAATGAACTCATGAGGCATAATTGTAGTTATACATTTGGAATATTGTTAATATTGTTTTGATATTTTACTTTCTGGATATAAAAGGAAGCCCTTTCTTCATCTATCTGTACCCCATAAAGAGTTGGTAGACTTTGATTTTATAAACAGAAATATAACATTTTTAAATGATATATTTTTCACATTGACATCCCCACCCCCTAGCTTGAATTCAGAAACTATCATTGAATATTCTTACTTTTCACAGCAATATACTTATTTGCAAAACTTCAACAAGAATCTGTCTTCCTTTTACCAGGACAGAACTAGAAAAGTTTATTATGCAATCAAGGCCTTGCCTGGAATGTCATATTTGGGAAAGAGGTGCATTGAATCAGATACGAACAGACACATTTGAAGAACTAAGGTAGCCTCCACCTCCACCCACCCAAGAACTGGCCTCAGTACCTGGCTTATTGGGTCCAGTCCTACAGAAGAGGAAGGAAGCTCACTTCTGGGTGGGCCAGGAAGGTTGAGGTTATTTTGGGGGCCTGAAGAACAGAGGAACAGAGGAATTGGCTCACATTTATAGGTGCTGCCAGTGAAACCTGGATGAGACAAATTTTTCAGCTTGGCTAAAACACTACTAACCTCAAGGACAGCAAATAATAAAGGCTTTTAAAACACCATCCGAGATGCCTTATAACTTTCAGGAAGAAAGCTTAACAAGGTCCATATCATAAATTAATATCCTTGTTGCTTCTATATAAATAATCAGGCAAACCCATACGACTTTTCTTATCGGTCTAGATACCATCTACATCTACTGGGAGTTAATATTCTAATTAAGATTCATGGTTAAATATGCTATTGATATGGTCTCTAGTTTTTTTTTATTTGCGTCATAAACATTCTTTATTCAATTTGATCTAGTACTCTATAAATCATTTACTATACAACTTCTTGATTCACTATTTAATATAAATGAAATGGAAAGAAAAATACAATCTTTTATATTTCAACCAATTCATTGCTCCTTTTCAGGAGAAGGAGGGTGTAAAAGGCAAAAGGAGAGACAGAGGGGGGTTCAGGGGGAATGGAGTCCAGGAGATGAAAGAGCGAAAGCAGAGAAGTTAAGGTTCGATTTCCGAAATAGGACCCAGGACTCTGGGCGTCAAGTCACTGCGCTTTCTCTCTTCCGCCTGGGAAAGCAGCGGGTGTTTGCAGTTTTGCACGGACTTCCAAGGAAACAGGATTGTCTTGAAGACGTGTTTTACTCCTGGTGGTCATGGTTTGAGGTAAATTTCTATTTTTATGTCCATGTAAATAGCCACTTTTAATTTCTTATTCTTTTTACCATTTTTCTTTTAAATGGAAATAAAAGGAGGATGGGAGAAAAACCGGTTTCAACTAAGTGTGGCGGTGTTCACCGCGCACAGCGCACTTCCGGCCAGAACCACAGTCGTGAGCACTTCCGGGTACTTCCGTTTCCGGTTCCCTTACCTAGTTGATCACAGCTGACCTTACAGCTCGTGCTTAGCAGTTCGTGCTGTGTGCTAGGCTGCAAGGGGTCAGTAGTTGTGTGGCATGCCATGCGAGCCCACCGCAGGGGCAGGACCAGTTCGGGTGGCCCAGAGGCCCCTCAGGGAGTGCCACCGCACAGGCTCGTTTTAAAGACCTTACATCCTCCCTAATTACATTAAATTGTGAAACTACGCTCTCCCTCATTGTATCTCCCAAAGCTCCGTGCGGCACGGCCCTTCCGGCGGAGTCCCCCGGTCTCAGACGAGGCGGGGCGGGGGGCGGGGTGCAGAGAGCCACCTCCGCAGTGTGGGGGTCACAGCTCGGACCCCGCGGCTTCAGCTTTCACATCCCCGCTCCCCGCCCCCACGCAAACCGTTGAGATGCCCTGTGCCTCAGTTTCCTAATCTGGGAAACGGTCTGTGTCGCAGCACTTAACGCCGCGGGGTGTCGCGAAGATTAAACGGGAGGGCCACTAGTACCGAGGTCCACAGGTCAAATGCTCAGAGCTGGCGGCGGCTGCTACTGCTGGGATACTACTTTGAGCCATTGGAAAGATGCTGTTCTTCGGCAGCTCCGAGAGGAGCGTCCTAGACCCAGGAAACCACAGCACAGTAGAAAACGTGCCCTCATAAACTCACTTCGGAGGTCAGTTATATTTCTGTGCGCTGCGTGCAAACTTGTAGAGCAGTTTTAGGAAAGGTAACTTCTGTTGACAGCCGTTACCGGCCAGCGGGTGATCAGGCCCCTAACTTCTTGCTCTGGCGTGGCCTGGAAGCTGGACCCAAGCTACCCGAAGCCCTCCATGACATGAGCTCTCAGAGAGAACCCCAGGAAGCCCGGTGTGTCCTGAGCAGCCCGGTGCGGGGCTTTCCCTTAGGCGGCCACTCACTTCAGATGCCATTAGAAAGACCGGAGTTATTATTGTGTATTTTTTTCCATCCTGCTTTTCTCACCAGTTATCTTCTATCCACGTTAATGTATTGGAAGGGCTAAAACCAAGACACCCTTTTCCCATATGGTACTTCTATCTATCACCAGCCTATGGGGACGGGCTTTGTTAGCATTTACACCCGTATTTGTCGGTTCATTACTCCTACCTGTTCACTAGGGGAGACCTTATGCCCCTACAGAGCACCTCTCTCCCTCGCCTTCCCCAGGAACCCTAGGCAGTGTCTCATGTGTTGAGAAATCAACCTGTGTCTGCTGGGCCCCTCGGGTGGGTCATGTTTTGCCCATTGGTCATGTGTCACCTCCTGGAGCCTGCTGCCCCTGCCTGGAGCACTGAGTATCAGGCCGCAAGAACTTTCAGATGCCAAATGGGAAACCATGGCCTTCAGTGCTTCTTGGATCAGAAATGGTGGCATGCTGCTCTCTTCGTGGAGTTCAGACCCAGTCTGTGATTCTGGGTTGGGTACCAGATACCCGACCGAACCCACCACTATCCTGTGTCTCCCCCATGGGTCTCTGGACCGTAACACATCCCATCCTCGGGACCTCTCTCCTGCTGTGCTAAGGGACCCATGCAAATAATACACCTGGGGTGGCTGTGGCAGGACAGGGATGACTTTGTTGGCTCACATGAACAGCATGTTAGGAGCTGAGCAGTGTCCACATGGCTGGGCTGAGCCCTCCATTCTCGGATCCACACACACGCTGTTTGGGTGTTACTCTGGGCTCTCCACGTCCACACGGCTGGAGGAGAAATCCTTTTCAGAGCTGCTGCTTCCAGCCCTGGTCCGTGTCCTCCTTTGGGCCTGACGTGGAGCTGTCCATCAGCTATTTTTAAGGCCTATGAACTCAGTTATTGCCAAGGTGACACTTCTCTCTACCTTGCTTGTACCACTGTGGCCACCCCAGCTAATTCACCCCTCCCCCAGTCACCACCATGCAACTGTCGCAGCCAGGGCCCCAACAGGAAGCAGATGGTATGTTGAAAACAGGATAATGGAAACAGAATTTCTTTACAAAAGGACCAAATATAAAGGAGTGGGTGGAGTACGGGGGAACTACAATGCAAGCGTGGAAAGCCAGGGCTGACAGCATCCGAGTTGTCACCTCCCCCCGGATCGACAAAACAAGAGGAAGGAGAGGCGATTAGAATCTGGGAGGAGGGGGTCCTATGGAGCAGGTCCCTTTCAGAGAAGCAATGATCTTCATTAGGTACACAGCCAGCCTGGGGTGACCCTGCAGAGGGGAAACCGGGGAAAGAAACACTCCACTTTCCTTCCCCTTTCAAGACTGGATGATGTCCCTCTGGACCCCAAAGCCCCTGGGCTCGGAGCAGGGCCCATTTGACTCCACTCCCCTGCAAGTGTCGTCACAGCACTGTGGCCTGAGCTCTGGGCTCTTTTCCAGATCAGCCCCATCTCATCTCTGTTGCCTTCAAAACCTGAAAGCCTTTCACCTAGCGGCTATAGCTGACGTTCTTGTGGCCATCTTCACAGCTCTAGTGGCAAGATGCAGACCCCTAGGTCTTTTCTCTCTCAGTCCCACTGACTTATCCTTGGTGACCCTGAACACTCGCAGCCTGCCCTCCGGGGAGTGGTGGGGGGTGTTGAAGTCCCACAGTGCTAATAGCATCTCCAAGTTCGTTTGCACATGGTCTGGTTTGTCAGAGCCCTATCTATTGCTCCCTCCTTGGATGGCTTCTGCAACAGGATTGCAAAAGCTCACTCTCTTCTCCTTTAAATGCATGCTTAATTCTTTTTCCCCATAGGTTCCAATGATGGAACCAATTGCCCAAAAACTATAAAACATTAGCCTAGTTGGAGCCACCTGTAAAGACCAGTGGAAGGGCAGCCTCCTTCCACTCCAGCCGGGCCCCTCCAGGGTTCTAATGCCTAACCAAAGTGCACTTAACCACCTCCGTCTCCTTGGAAGCGCTCTCTGAGCCTTGCCATGCCACCCCACAGCTCTTAGCTGGAGGCCCTTCTTAGCTAGCCAGTGCTCCTGCTCCATGAAGCCCCTGGAGCAAAGACGGGGATTTTTCCAGTTGTTGGTAACTCTCACGCTGATTCCATTAACACCTTTCAGAGGCCATCGCTGCAGAAGGGCTGCATGTAAAACTTCTGAAATAAAATCCCAGATTTTGGTTTGTGGTTTCTGTCTTTGGGCTCCCCCAGAACCAGACCCTAAAATAAGGATTTGGATGGAAGTTATTAACTTGAGAGGGGACTCCAGGAAGCATGGTGAGGGACCGGGCAAGTGAGACAGGTCACCGCGGTGGGCAACCGGGGTGTAAGCTACACAGGGGCCCTGAGAAACTGCAGAACACACTTCAGAATCGTCCGTCTGGAGAAGGGAGGAAGTTGCGGGCATTTATCTGCAAATTCCTGCTGCTCTGTTGCTGAAGGTGGGTCCCAGGGTGTGAATTCTCTGGCACCCCCAGCCAGCCCTGCACACGGGGGGCTTCCTTGCCCTCAGACTTGAGGGCATTGTCTGTAGCTGAGTTCTGAGCTGGGCACTGTAAAACCTTAGTTACTGTCTTCTTTCCAAGAAGCAGAAACAGACTCCTTTACTAATGTGCAATTGAAAAACATGCAGCTTGTTGATCTTTTGAAGCTTTGAGAATTAAATGTTTTCCCCACTCACTTTTCCCACCAATGCTGCTGGCGTGGCTTACTTGACAAGGAGGGAAATACAATCAGGGCATCTTGAGTTGCTATCGCCATGTAGGGGTTCATAGGCCCTTCCACAGTAAGCACGTGGCCCATCCTCCCCTGAATTTCCAATGTTCTTTATCGACAGACTGCAGCAGGATGGCACCAACAGAGAACGAGCTCTCAGACCCCTGGGGGGCCCTCCTTTATCTCCCAGTGACATTGGAGACAACTTCTTTAGTCTTCAGAAAGAGAAAGGTTTGATTGCCCTTCCCACTGAGAAGAGACTCTTAAAAAAATGTATGTATTTAAGATGTACGAAGTGATGCTTTGATAGCACACACACAGTGAAACGATGACTGCCGTCAGCTAAGCCACATAGCACCCCCTCCCATCGTTACCTGCGTGAGTGGGGGGGGGGGGCAAGGAGCTGAAATTTACTCTTAGCAGATTCCAAGTCTGTAATACTGTGTTGTAACTGTGGCAGTCGTGCTGGCCAGGTCTCCAGACCGTTCACCTGCTGTAACTGCAACTTCGTACCCTTTGACCATCACCCCCTTTCGCTCGCCTCCTGTCCCCTAGGAACCCCTGTGCCACTCTCTGCTTCTGCGTCTTCGGCTTTATATCCCACACGCAAGTGCGGGCGTGCCGTGGTTTTCTCTCTGTGCCTGGCTGACTATTCCATTGTATGTGGAATGGACATTCCATTCATCCCTGGACAAACCCAAGATATTTCCTTCCCCAGGCTACTGGGAATAATGCAGCAACGAACAGGGAGTGCAGATGGGCACTACTCAGAGGAGGGATTACTGGGTAACAAGGCAGAAACGATTTCTTTGCACCAGCTGAGCAGGGGTGCAATTTCTTCACTATACTTCTGTTGGGGCCACTGCTAATCCCACAACCTCAAATCATGAGTGTTTTCATGGAGAAAGAAAGAAAAAGAAGTTTCTCTGTGGGGGAGAGAGGGTAGTAGGGCAAAGATTACTACCTTCTTTGTTTTCATTTCCCCATTTTCCAGCCCAACGTCAGGGGTGAACCCTGATTCCCGTGTTTAGGGGTGTTAAGTGGTAGTTGAAGGAGTCAGTGATATTAGGGATTGTGAGACTTGGGGTCCAAAGCAGTGGCATCTCTAGCTTTAGAGAGCGAACTGTGACACAGCTGGAGAGATGGCTGCTCATGTCTGTGCTGTGCCTGGTGCACTGTGCGGGGAAAAATAACGGCTAGAAGCCACACGTCCCCTTCAGCACATGGAGGGACTCGCGACTTGGACAGCACAGCGGTGTTTCTGGGAGAGCCTGGGGGCAGTGGCTTTGCTTAAGACTCCAGTCCTGCAGGGATAGCAAGGGGCCGATGGGCCAGCAACATGGGAAGACAGGCAAGCTTGACAGCGTAGGGGTGAGGCCTGACTACAGGAGGCCTGGAACATTCCAGTCACAATCAGAAAACTAACATGTTTTTAGCAACTTGACTAAATGAAAGTCATAAAATCTGTTTCTCTTTCTGTCAACTGCTGTTCTTTGCTGCTTTTAGTACTCTCCAAATATAGATCAGAGGCACAAAAGAAATCAGCTTCCAGCAAGCTGAATAAATGGTCTCCTGGTAATTAACTTCCCTCTAATCCTGAAGCTAAAAGCAGTGTGTCACATGTGAATGTGACCACCCTGTACGCGACCTGCTCCTTTGTGCGGGTTTGGGCAGCTCTACTGGGTGTCTGGCTTATTTTCATGGGCTTTTCTTCTTGAATTCCAAATTTTACACAGTGGCTATAATTATGATGATTAATTATAGAAAGTGGCTATTAACCAACTTGTTTTATTCTTTTACCACTTTACTTAAAAGCAATTAAGAGGGGAGAAAATATAAACCACACTTCTCTTTGTTAAACAAAGTTTTGACTTTCTTCCTAACCAGAAAAATTCCTGATATTATCAGAAAGAAGTGAGGTTTCTACCTAAAAATGCCTACACATACTTACAAGTCCATTGTGCTAGGCAGCATTCTTTTTTCTTTTCAAGGTTAAATTTATTGGGGTGACATTGGTTAGTAAAAATTACATAGGTTCCAGGTGCATTGTCTGTGTGTTGTGCTGTGTGTTCACCACCCAGAGTCAGTTCTCTTTTCATCACCTTATATCTGAGACCCTGTCCCTCCTCTCCCAGCCCCACCCACTACATACCCTCAGATAACCACTAACCACTACACAATTGATGTGTCCATGAGTTTTTGTTTCTTTGTTGCTTTCAGCTTTGTGTTCCACAAATGAGTGAAATCATATGGTTCTTGTTCTTTTCTGTCTGGCTTATTTCATTTTGCATGATAGTCTCAAGGCCCATCCATGTTGTCATAAATGTTTCTATTTCATCTTTTCTTACAGCTGAGTAGTATTCCATTGTGTATATGTACCACAGCTTCTGTATCCAGTCATCTGTCGCAGGGCACTTTGGTTGTTTCCATGTTTTGGCCACTGTGAACAGCGCTGCAATGAACATTGGGGTACATAAGTCTTTGCAGACAAAGGTTTTCAGGCTTTGGGGGTAGATCCCCAGAAGGGGGATTGCTGGGTCAAATGGTAGCTCCATTCCCAATTTTCTGAGGAACCTCCACGCTGCCTTCCACAGTGGTTGTACCAGTTTGCACTCCCACCAGCAGTGTACCAGAGTTCCTTTTTCTCCACATCCTCTCCAGCACTTGTTATTCCTTGTCTTGTTGATAACAGCCATTCTGACAGGTGTGAGGGGGTATCTCATTGTGGTTTTGATTTGCATTTCCCTGATAGCTAATGAGGATGAGCATTTTTTCATATGTCTGCTGGCCATTTGTATTTCTTCGTGGGAGAAGTGTCTGTTCAGGTCCTCTGCCATTTATTAATTGGATTGTTTGTTTTTTTATTGTTGAGTTGTACAAGTTCTTTATATATAGCATTTTTCTTTTGGTGTTCCAAAAAATGTTATTATTCACTTCTCAAAAAGTGTTCTGTGGTTAAATAAGTGGTAACCAGTGAGTTAAATAATGTCAAACAGGTTCGATTATTGCATGATTACTTCTCCGAGGCTTTAATATGCTCATATTTGTGATCTGACTTCCACAATAGGGGAATGTCAGTAGGCACTCTATGGACAAATAAATCTGGGATAGTGCCAGTACATCATACAGCAGGCTGCTGCTCTAGGACATAATCTGAAAATGCCACATAAGATAGGTGTAGAGAAGCACCACTCAGATCCCCTTCCAAGGCAGAACTTGCTGCCCAACTAGAGGGAGTCTGATCACAGACTGTCTTCAGCTGTCTGCTTCTTCAGATTTTTGCCTCAGCAACAAAGTGCCTCCTTACCCTTCATGACCCATGTGGTGGCTGAGCAAGGTGTGTGTAAAGGACTTGTCCTCTTGTCCCACCATGACAATAAATACTTGCTTCAGAGCTCCTAGGTGGGTTGGCCCAGGCTTTGTCAAGTCTGCATCACTATTTGACTTCTCCCTCTACCCAATCCTGTTTCATCCCCTTTCACAAGTGTTGATTCCCCATAAACATCTTGCACCTCAGATCCTGTCTCAGCATGTGCTTTGATAAAACCCAACCTGGGGCATTATTTAGATTAAAATATGTGGGGGGCGGTCCATTGGTGGTCTAGTGGCTAGGCTTTGGCACTCTCACTGTCGCTGCCTGGGCTCAATTTTCATTCAGGGAACCAACCCAAAATAAATAAATAAGTAAGTATGTATGTGTGTGTGTGTGTGTGTGTGTGTGTATAATTACTATACTTTATGAATGAGGATTCTTATGCCATAGACTGAAGGTTGTCCCCACCACTCCATCCATTCATATGTTGGAATTTACTCTCCAATCTCATTCCCACAAATAGGGATAATAATAAAATGTCTTCCTAACAATGCCGGAGACATTTAGAGGGTTATAGAGCATTAGATGCTCCTGTTTCTGAGACAAAGTATATGAACCTGTTACATTTGAATAGCTGATTCTGGAGAGCTGGTCAGGCAGACGGTAGGTTGGCACAGCCTTCTCAGAATGAAGAAAAATTCTCTCCCATGACAAAGAAGGTATGAGAGGAAAGGTGGTGAATTTATTTTAACAATAATAAGATGATGCTATTTATCCTTTAGCCTGTATATGCCCATTCCTATGCTATTATACATCTCAAAGAACTCTCAAAACTATGCTCTGTGACATGGCCAGTGTTAGGATCAGATAAAGCAAGATCCAATGTATTGGAAGCAGCATTAATTCTCTTCTTTAAACTTACTTCTGTGTATTCAGACACTCACACACACACTCACAGATATGTATGTTTGTACATGTGTGTATATATACACATAAATGAAATTGTAATTTGTGACCTGATAGATCAGATTCTTTGCAAAGAACTATCTCAGCGTTTTATCCAGCGAAAGGAACAGGGGTTGTCTCTGACCTATGTATTTGAATAGAGAATAGAGACACAATAAAGAGAAAAAGAATAGTGAGAAAAAGGTGAAGAGATCCTTCTGAAAGGTCTGGCGTGACCTAGAGCTCTGGCCCTTGAGGCGTATGTGGTCACACTTGCTGATGGGTTTCTAGAATTCCCGACTTTCCCCTGTGCTGTAGTCTGCAAAGCGCAGCGAGGTGAGGACCACAGCATTAAACGGGCTAAGGGCAGGACCCTGATTGCCCAGGGCACTGATAAAAGCAGCTGAAGGGTAGGTTGGGCCTCTGAGCCTCGGGAACGAGCATAGATTTTCCCGACTTGGGATATATTGTGAGGATTAGAGGATGAGGCTGGAATTGAGGGATGTTGCCTAGAGATGTCTAGGCTGGGTTGCTATGGTGGTAGAAGTCTCCCTCAGGGTGGGCCAATGCCATGAGACATACAGAGGTGGCCACCAGAATCTGATCCCCTGGGTGCAACGTGCTCTCAGGGCTGGAATGATGGGGGGCGTTCATTCCTCATGGCGGGAAGATCTGGGTTTGCCCCACAGTGACTACTGTTCTGCTGTTTCTGCATCCTTCACCTAACTTGATGATTCTTAAACCCAACCTGCTTTTTGAGCCCCTTCCCTCAAGGCAGTCAAACCTGTAAACATGATTTTTAAAAACAGAATCTCATTTGGTCTGCAGATCGGCCTTATTAGTTTCTGCTCCTCCAGGTGGCTGGGATGAATTCCACGGGGCTCTGGGTTGATTCCTCTTTGGTCATTTAAAACCCCTTTGTGGAGTTACCACTTATCTGCTGTGGCTCTTTAATCTTCCCGAGGCAAACATGAAGCAAAAAATACTTCTCGTGATCTCAGGAACAGACTTGTCTTTCCGGTATTGTGCATGTATAAGGAATGACACATTGTCATTTCTGCAATATCCTATTAATTGCTTACAACCAAAGATGTGAATACCAGAAGTCAAGGATCTTCAGGAGTCATCCTAGTGGCTGACTACCCAACGAGTCAAAAGAAACTGAGATGGAATTCAAAGAGCCGAGGGCAGGAGACTATGGAGGCTAGAGTGTGGGCTCCATTTGTAAAACCAGAGGGAACTAACATGGAGACGTCCACAGAGGGCTCGCTTGGGTTCTAGAAGACCCCTCACCAGTGGTGCAGCCCACACAACCTCAGGAAGAACCTGGATGGGCCAGGCCTGGAACTGGTGCTCTTAGGAGACATGATTCAGGGTAATTTCGTGTCAACATTAGTGCTGGATCTTTTCCATTTTTCTTTTGATAGATCTTGGTAGTTACATTTAGTATGTTTGTTATTCCTCTTCCTCATTTCAAAATGTATCTAATTTTCAAAAAATTTTCATTCTTCTTTAAAAAATAGTATATTTTCTCATTGCTCCAATGCTTCAGTAACTGTTTGGAAAACTTCTCTTGTCCCTGGAGACTGCCTTTCCTTACTAAAAAATGATGCAACCCAAGTAAAGGAAATTTCATTCTGAGTGCTTATTTCCAGTCTTCTTTTTCATTATTTGTCTTCTGCAATTATCTGAGGTTTTAAGAGATGAGTCTTTCATCTTTGTAAACAATGCTTTTTCCAGACATGGCACGTAGTAGGTGTTTAATTAATGTGTGCTACTAAAATATATTTGAATGTAAAAACTTACCCTGTATTTTATCCTTTCTGCTACCTACAGAGCCAGAAAAACACATGTCTTAAAATAGCTTATTTTAATAAATGTTATTTTGAGAAATTTTTAATTGCTTCAAAGTCATGCCTTTGCTTTTTGATTCTTTTTTTGGTTAACTTAGCTGAAAATGCCACTTTGCTCCATAGTAGAAGAGGATAATCTTAATTAATGTTAGTGATCTTCTTCCCCATGTCCTGTCTTCTACCTTGTCTTTGGGGAATTTTCTGGGTGATTTTCCATTCTTTCAGACCTAATGGTGTAGATGATGGGCGATTTGGGGTGAATATTGGTGGAGCAATGGAAGCAATTATAATGGTATAATTAGGATGGTGGTTTTGTGACCTTAATTCTCCCTTCTTTATACTTACCCTTGTGACAAAGTAAAGGCCTAAGTTATCTCAAGAAAAGATAAGAAAAATTTTAATACTATCCCATGGAACTCATGGATGTAAAAGCAGCCAGATCTCTCAAACTAGAAATAGGTACTAGAAAACTAACAGTATCCCATGACCCTTCATCTCCTCTCTTCTTATCTGTATATAGATTGGTTTCCCCTTCTCTTCAATCTTTACATATGGCCAAGTATGGCTACTGAGTTAGTTGGGTTTTCTGCGAAGCAGACATTGAGAAGCTAGGAGCATCAGAGGTTTGTTGCAATGAATGCCTGTGAAGAGAAAAAGAATATGGAGATAGATTGGACAGGGAAACTTTCACACCATGATACAGACCTGACGCCTGGTACAGGAAATGTGGGAGGAAGCAGGATTGAGCAGGGAGAGCCTCAGAAAACAATACAGATATGACGGGAGCTCAGGAGCAAAGGTTATTTGTTAGAGGTGTCCCATGTTGACAGACACGTCCAGGCTCTGATACTCCCATGGTGCTTAGTAATTAGCTGGGGGTTGCCTGGAACAAGTGTGGCCTCAGCTCAAAAGCTGAGGCAGATTCTGAAGGAGAGAGCAGATGGAGGCTCTCAGCAAACTCCACTCTTGCATGTTCCAAGTCCATTTCTTTTTTGAAGGAAGAATTGAGTGGTATACTTCCATGGCTGCTGCAGTCACCAAGAACTCAAAAGTTCCCTTGTCATGAGCATCTGTGTAGAGCAAGCATGTCCAAGCTGTGGTCCATGGGCCGCATGCAGCCCAGGAAGGCTTTGAAGGTAGCCCAACACAAATTCGTAAACTTCCTTAAAGCATTAGGAAAATTATGCACAACTTTTTTTTTTTTAAGCTCATCAGCTATTGCAGTGTTAGTGTTCAAGGCAATTCTTCCTCTTCCATTGTGGCCCAGGGAAGCCAAAAGATTGGATACCCCTGAATTGGAGAGCCTTTATTGTGAGAGAATCCATGTGTATCTGCCCCCCAAATTACCAAGGAAGGTTTCTGGTCTAGGAGAGTGGGTTCATGTTCTACAGAATGGCCCCTGGGGCCCACTACTATAGTGAAGAAGACAGAGTTGAGAATGTGCTCCAAAAGCTATTGTCCTTGTTAAAGCTGGACAAAATCTGAAGGTTGGAGGTCACCAAATAGAAAACTATGTTCACTATTTTGTGCACTTTGGTGCCAAAAGTCATGGTGAAACATGTATATTTTAAAATCAATATATTTTTCCTTCTCGTGAGCTCAGAAGAAAGCATACTTTTGTTCAAATGTGTCACTGTGAGATAATCATTTTCTACTTGGACTTTATGTGTAATCGCTTCAGTCATAGTCTGTTTTTCTGTTCCTGGCTCCACGTCTCCCTCTTAGAATTTTTCCATGATTCTTCTTGCCCATTCTATTCAGATTTACATTATCCATCATGTAAGGGGGCGGTAAATTAAATATGAGTATTGGGAGTTCCCTGATGGTGTAGTGGCTTAGGGCTTCGGTGCTGGCGCTGTCAGCGCTGCGGCCTGGGTTCGATTCCCAGCCAGGGAGCTACCCACATACCAAAAGGCAAAAACCAAACAAACAAATAAACAAACAAATAAATAAATATGAGTATTGATAGAAATATTTAAAGGGAAAGCAACCACATTCATGGAGGGATTATAGAAACTAGTGTCACTACCAAGGACATGAAATATGCAGAAGGGGTGATTCCCACCACATTCGTATTCAGGTGTCCAAGATGGTCTGTGCAGAAGACAGATGAATTTTGGAGAAAGACAGTGGATTATCATAAACTTAACCAGGTGGTGCTTGAAGTATTGGTGGCAGATAGAGGTGCTTTTTGGAGACTTTGGCAGGTTCCTACAAGTGAATCATAGCGCAGACCTTAGGATATTGGAGCAAAGCCCTGCCACCTTTGCAGATAACTTCTCTCCTTGTGAGAAACAGCTCTTGGCCTGACATAGGGCTTTAGTGTAGACTGAACGTGTAACCATAGGCTACCGCGTCACCGTGCAATCTGAGCTGCCCATCATGAACTGGGTGTTATCTGACCCACCACATCACAAAGTTGGGCCTGCACAGCAACATTCCATCATGAAATGGAAATAGTACATACGAGAACAGGTCCACGTAGATCCTGAAGGCCCAAGTAACTTACACAAGTGGCCCAAATGCTCATGATCCTCACTCCTGCCACACTGCCTTCTTCTCTCTCCCAGCCTGCACCTGTGGCCTCCCTGAGATCAGCTGACAGAGGAAGAGAAGAGTGGTTTATATGTGGTTCTGCATTATATGCAGACACCACCCCAAAGTGGGCCGGTGTAGCACTACAGCCCCTCTCTGGGATAACCTGAGATCCTCCAGGTGGAACTTTGAGCGGTGCACCTGGTTGTTCACTTTCCTTGGAAAGAGAAATGAGCGTTTATGTACTGATTCATTGGCTGTGGCCAATGGTTTGCCTGGATGGTCAGGGATTTGGAAGAAACAGGATTGAAAAATCAGTGACAAAGAAATGTGGGACAGAGGTATATTTGTGTCCCACGTGAATGCTCACAAAGGGTGACCTGAGCAGAGGAAAGATTTAATAATCAAGTGGATAGGATGGCCTGTTCTGAGAATACCAGTCAGCCTCTTCCCCGAGCCACCCCATCTTCACCCAGTGGACTTATGACAAAGTGGCCATGGGGGCAGAGCTGGACATTATGCATGGGCTCAGCAACATGGGCTGCTACTCAGCAAGGCTGGCCTCGCTATAGCTACCACTGAATGCTCAATCTGCCAGCAGCAGAGACCAATATGGAACCCCTAGTGTGGCACCATTCCTGGGGGTGATCAGACAGCTGCGTGCTGGCAGGTTGATTACACTGGACTGCCGCCATCATGGAAGGGGCAGCATTTTGTTCTTAGTGAAATAGACACTTACTTGAATATAGATTGGCCTTTCTTTTTGCAATGCTTTTGTCAAAAGTGCCTCTATGGACTCTTTGAATGCCTTATCCACTATTATGGTGTTCCACACAACATTCCTTCTGATCAAGGAACTCACTTCACAGTGAAAGAAGTGCTGCAATGGGGCCATGCTCCTGAAATTCACTGGTATTATCATGTTCCCCATCGTCCTGAAGCACCTATCTTGATAGAATGGTGGGCTGGCCTTTTCAAGACCCAGTTACAGTACCAGATAGGTGACAGTACCTTGCAGAGTGGGCGCAAGGTTCCCCAGAAGGCTGCATATGCTCTGAGTCAGTGCCCAATATATGGTGCTGCTTTATTGAAACCCAAGATTCACAGGTCCAGGAGTCAAGGGGTGGAAATGGGAGTAGACCACTCACTATTCCCTTATTACCCTTAGTGACCCACCAGCAAATGTTTGTTTCCTGTCCCATGATCTTATGCTCTCCTGGCCTAGAAGTCTTAGTTCCAGAGGGAGGAATTTTTTCACCGGGAGACACAACAATGATTCCATTGAACTAGAAGTTAAGACCGCCACTAGGCCACTTTGGGCTACGAATGAAGGTTTGGGTCACAATGCCAGGTAAAGAACCATGACCAGTTGACTTGCTGAAGGCAAAGGCAATACAGAATGGGTAGTGGAAGAAGGTAGTTATAAATACCAGTTATAGAAATGAGGACTGTAATTGTCTTAAGTATTAATATTTCCTCCTTATTTGGCTATGAATATGTTTGTGTATTTGTATGTGTATTTACATATATCTTCATTTTCTTTTTCTCATATTCCCTTTTACATAACAAGATATGAATGGATTTTATATAATGATATTGAAGTATTGTTAATTTTACATCACAGCATTTAAGTTATGCGATATCAAGGAGAAGAGTAAACATGACTCAAGGACTTTAATTCCTCTTCTGGGAAAGGTGTTAGAACATTTTTGGTAGTACACAAGAGGGTTGTATCATGTTAGGTGGAATTAAGACCTTATGATTGTCTTTATTTGGAAATTAAATATGTTTAAGGAGACACATATGGGTGCCAAGTTGAAAAGGGGTGGATTTGTGATTGCAATTTTACTTGTCAACTTGATGGCTATATGGTGCCCAGATTAAACATTGTATCTGGGTGTGTCTATGAAAATGTTTCTGGATGAGATGAGCATTTGAATTGGTAGACTCAGTAAAACAGATTGCCTCTCTCATGAGGGTGGGCAGCATCCAATTCTTTGAGGGCCTGAATAGAACAAAAGACAGAGGCAGAATGGGCCCCTGTATTTCCTGCCTCACTGCTTAAGCTGGGACATCCCATCTCATTGTCCTCTGCCCCCAGACTGGGGATTTACACTATCAGCTTCACTGGTTCTCAGGCATTTGGACTTGGACTGAATTACACCTGGCTTTCCTGGGTCTCCCATTACAGACAGCAGATTATGGGACTTTGTAACCATGTGAGCCAATTCCTCATTATAGATCTCTATTTACATACAGAAATGTACTTGTGCAAATATATGTACATATGATGTGAGGAGACAGAAAACTGTGTACCTAATTGCCACAAACTTAATGGCTTGAACGGCACAGATTTACACTCTCACAGTTTCTATGGGTCTGGAATCTGGGTACAGGTAAGCCGAGTCTCACAGGCTGTGATCAACGTGTGTACCAGCGCAGTGGCTCTCATTTGGAGCTCAGGGCCCTTTTCCAGGCTCATGTGGTTGTTGGCAGAATTCAGTTCCCTGAGGTGGTAGAAGCCACCCCTCCCCACTGACAGTTCATAATGTTTGAAGAAAGCTGTTTCCCTTCTTCCCTGAAACAACAGGAGAAGCTCTCTGCTGCTTTTAAAGCTTTTCACTTAATTCAGTCAGTCCCAGCAAAGATAATACCCTTTTAACTCAAAATAAACTGATTTTGGGCCTGAATTACATCTGTACAATCCCTTTGGCATGTATCACGTACATGTAATACTTGTGGCATGAGAGGAGGAGGGCTGTTACAGTATTATACAGGTGTGCGCCGGGCCGGGCTCTCAGGGACCATCTTAGAATGCTGCCCGCCGCAAATGCACTCCGTCTAAGCACTGAAAACTGACAAAATCCTCTTCCCATTCATCTCACGTCTTCTCCCCCTGACCATCTGCTCCCCTCAGAGTCTCCGTATTGTCCAGGAAGCGCTCTGGTCTGGTTCGGTTGGACGTGCAGCCCCGCTGCAATCAGCAGTGGCCAGGGGCACGGTCTCTTGTATAAAATGGCACCTGTGTGGGGGGTGGGGGGTGGTTCGGTTAAGGAAAGCCCAGGTAGGCTGGGAAGATGCTCCTGAGAGTCACCTCCTGCTGTCTTTCAGTCTGTGCTGGGGACATTCTTCTGGAGGGTGGGGCAGAGTGGAGAATGAAAATGGCTTTGGGGCAGGACAGAATGTGCTGTGCTCACTTTTACATCACTCTAGAATTGGCCCAGAGAGAAACTCCGTGTCTGGCATATCACAGTCCCCAAATCTAAACAAAACAAAATGGAAATGAAAATGTATCTAGGCTGATAGTGGAGGAATGGGGAGTGGCTGTGAATAGGTACAAGGTTTTCTTTTGAGGGTGATGAAAAAGTTCTAAAATGAGTTTATGTGTTCCAGCCCTGTTTGTAGAAATGGCCTATAAGCAATGAACGCCTCTTGCTTCCAACTGATACTCAAGTTTTGTTTTCTTGTGTTTTGTTTTTTTTGTTTGCTTTTTTTTGGGTGTGGTTCTCTGGCTGGGAATTGAACCCAGGCTGACTGATACTCAAGTTTTGTTTTCTTGTTGTTGTTTTTTTTTTCTTGGGGGGGAGGGTTGCCCAGCTGGGAATCGAACCCAGGCCTTGGTTTTGAGAGCGCCAAAGCCTAGCCGCTACACCACCAGGGATCCCCCTTTTGCCCCCCACTGAGATCGCTTTAGTTCTATTTTCCCATTGAAAAGATTCCGGGCTCTATGGGTGATGGCTTGTTTTCTATTTGGATCATCAAAAGTACCAGATGAGCCTAGCACATCTTGTTGTATCTAAAAGTAAGAGCTCAGAAGCTAATGGGATCATGTGAAAGGTTTGGCCAGTTCTAGCCCATTCACATTGGCTACAAAGCCATGTGTTCCAACGTGGCCTCATATGCTCCCATTCCAGCGAGTAAAACAGAGGAAAGCTTTGTCACACAGGCACCCAGGATGCCCTGCAGACGATGCTGGAGGTTGGGGCTGCACGTGGTGCCTGTGCCTGAGGGTTTACTGTAAAGAGCCTGCAGTAATATGTGCCCTTCCAGTGGCATTGTGTGCCTTTTTGGACATCTTTTTCCTAATTCTGTTCCTCCCACACCCCACTTCATGGAATTTTACTATCTTAGATATACTGTAGAACTGTTTGTGTGCTAGAGCCCTTTGAAGGGACAGAAACCATAGTAATATCTAAGATTATTTTCACCTGCCCAAGAATTAATGTTTGCTCCCCAGGGGTTGATATCACACTTTCTCTGCATTAGTCTATTTGTGCTAGAAAGCGTGGAGAATGTGGACATTTCTGAGTTACTAGACACTAGAACCTGAGGGACTGTTATTCCTGGACCAAAAAGGGTCAAGGTAAATGTATTCCGTTATTGGGAACCAAAGCTGGGATCGTCTCTGGTTGAGATCCTTGGGACACTCTGACAAAGGAGCAGCAAGATAGATTTCAGTCCCTGCTCTCCCACAGGTGCCGAAGCCCAGAGGTCTTGACCCACAGGTGTTGACCACGAATATACTTCCTGCAGGCTAATCTCCCCACCCCCGGGGGTCTGCTTCCTGCAGAACCCACCTGGCGACAACTCCATCTTGCTCTTGCCTTATTACGGCTGGTTCTGAAAGCTACTGGTTGAGCATGCGTGGTAGTGCCACAAACCTCATCACTGTGAACACTTGCTGTATTTCTTCCATTGTGTTCTGAGCACTCTTGCCTGCTCTGTGCTCAGGGAGACTGACCACATGGATCGCATCAGTGGGCCCCTTGCCTCTGGCTTCCTGATAGGCTCGGCCAATGCGAGGCAGCAAGGGGAGAGTGGGGTCAGAGTATTTCTCCTCCCAGCTCCTCACATCAGGTCACAGTATGCTGTCTATGTATCTCTAGTAAGGGCCACCGTCCTCTCAGCTGGATTTCTCTGGAGCTGTCACCCTGTGTTCCAGCAGTTCCGCACTCTCCTTGGTTTCTCCGGGCCCACAGGTTGTAATAAATTCCTGCTCTTGCTAGCCCTAGGGGGCACTGCATTACCTCTGCTTTTCCTCAGTTCTGCCCACTGTTGTATTAACCTATTTTTTTGAACTGTCCTTACATTCCTCAGCACAGAGATGCCACATTTTCTGCTGGGAACCTGACTGACAGATATAATGCAATGACCTGGGAAAGTATTTTGGAAATCTTGGGAAAAGTTTCAGTGGGTAAAAGTCATGTAGGGTGTGTGTGTGTGTGTGTGTGTGTGTGTGTGTGTGTGTGTGTGTATTTTCAGGAAGGGTTAGGAAGAAGGGGATGTAGGCCATGAAGTTGTAAAGATAGGTTGGTTGTGGGGTGCAGTCTTGACAGCAGAAGAGTATAAAAGTCTATGCCTTCCAGGGGTTGGAAGTGATATTTTACAGTGTTGTGAGAAATGAATGTGATACAATTTATAGGATCATGAGCTCTAACTACCAAAAAGTTACCAAGGAAGTGCTTAAGACATGGCTAGATTGGTGCAATACTGCATGGTAAAACAGTAAAGTTAATGTTTTGTAGAAAGAAAGGAACACTTGAGTATTTACTCTCTGCTAATGTTCTGACATGACATTATCTCACTTAGGGAGACAACCCTGTTGACTTTGTCTCCTTCAGTCTATGAGTTTGCCAGGAGATAGTGCTTTTTGCTTCGGGGCTTAGAAAAAGACATCATCAGACTAGTCAGCCCGCTGTGTGGACTCCTGTCTCATGTATACAGAGGCAATAAACCACTGGGGCATGTTCTGCTCTTCGATCATTACTGACAAGTTGCTGTAGGTGGTGAGTTCCTAATATAAATTCTACAGATTCCCACTGGGTAGTACAATTGAAGGACTAAGCATGTGTTTCTTAGATGTACACAACTCACACATGCAGTTTTTTAGTGGCCTCTGTAGTTCCTCTTGTGACCAATAAGCTAGGATACTTTACATGCATACGTGCCATGTTTTAATTTTATGTACAAGTACTTAGAACAATGTTGGGTCCCCACTAAATGCTCTGTATATGATCTATTTTGATGTAAAAAGAATCCAATGCAATGAGGTGGATATTAACTAACTTTAGGTTGACCTGACATACCATTTTAAACGGGACAGAAAACAATGACACTGTCTTGTTTCAAATGCTACGGTCAGCCTAGTCTCACGGGCTAAATTTAAGGTGTCATGTCATAGGCTGACCTTTGTACCGTTTGAAATAGGACAGTTCCCTTGTTTTCTGTCCCATTTAAAATGATATATCTGGTCCAGGTTAGAACTGGAATCAGGATTTGAACTCAAGCAACTGGCTCTGTACCTTATGTCCTTGATTATCATGTAACACTGCTCCTGTGAGGTGTGTATAGATGGAAGAGATCACATCAGTTAGATAAGCCTTCATTCTTCCTCCAAAGGGGTCCCAAAGAGAACTTTCTGAATCTAGGCTATAAAAATATCACATTAATTTTCAGTATTTTTCATCCCTGAGATCTTAAATTTTAGTTTCTCCTTGCTTTACAAACGATATAGATAACCTAGTCAAGCATGTTCTCCCAGAATTTCCACCAAGGCCAGGAGATAGCACAAGAAGTTGCCTGTGAAGTTGAAGGACCCAAAAGATCCTTCTGCCCCAAAGTATGTCTCCAGTGGCTTGTACTATTGTCTGAGGTGCCCTTTGTGAGGGTTAGCTTTAAGTCATGGGCTCTCTGCGGTCTTGAGCCCCAGAATAAATTCCTCAAACCTCTTTGACCAGTAGGTATTTGCTTTCAAGGACTAATGGAAACCCACTCAGATGAGCTTTACACAAAAACAATGTTATTCATATGATACATGTGTTGCTTCCCAGGGCACAGAGGCCTAGTGGCTTGGGAACTGGTTCTTAGCAAATGTTTGGTTTCTAGGGAATTCCAAGTTCCAAGGCAGGGCTTCCCCGTGAGGCTGCACGAGCCCTTGTTTCTCTGTTCCCTACAGAGAAAGGGGAGTGAGGCAGACACGGCGACGGGCCTGCTCCTGGCAGGAAGTGGCCCCTTTAACCCCTGCACAACTCGGTCCAAGGGCCAGGCCAACAAGGGCCTAACGTCTCTGAGTCTCAGTTCCCAACCCCCTAGAGAATCTGACTGGCTCAGCTCCAGTCCAGGTCCCCCTCATCTGGACTGGGGATGGGGCCACGGGATGGCTGCAAGGTCCTGGGTGCCAATGGCTTTCGGAGAAGGAGGCATGCAAGGCAGGTCTTCCAAGAGTGTGGGGATCAGGGTAGGAACATGGAATCTCTTCTTCAACATCGTGAGGGTGAGCACCTCCTCTCCTGTTCATTAACTCCTCACACCTGACGCAGGCCCGCAGACACAGACGTGCTTTTGAAGCACTTTCCCCTCCGCTCTTTAATACTGGGGATAAGGCAACCCTTGACGGTGTTGTGTAGTGGACACACAGGGAGCTGCTGGAGCAGGAAAAATGGCAATGTTCTGGGGGACACGGGCATGTGTCACCAACATAATGCCTAAGTAGTTTTTTCTTCTCTTTTTTTCTTCTATATCTTTTTTTTTTTTTAACATGAAAGGGACCCTATAAATTTAGTTTAGTCCCTTGTTCTGTTTTCAGCTCAGAACTGACTTTCATAGGTTATGAGGATCTACCCAAGGTTACAAAGCTAGTTAGGACTCCTGGCTTCTCTCTCTGTTCTTGACTGCTGGTCCATCACTCTACCTTCTACTGTATAACCCCCAACCCTTCATTTTCTTTAACCTGACATCCTTATCTGACCTTTCAGTTGAACTATGTTGTGGAAGAAATAACTCATAAATGCTCAAGAAACCAGTTGTGAGCAAACTATAGTAAGTATTTCCTTGGAATTTCCCTCAGGTTAAAAAAGCAGTTTTGAGTTTCTCAAGCTTAGTAGCTCAGCAACTAAAAGGTAATGTTAATACCACCAAAGGGCTTAAAAACAAACTGTGGAAAAAAACAAAACAAATCATTTGATCATAGCTGATAAAGACAGCTCTGGTGTGATAGGGAAGCTTTAGCACATTCCTCCCAGAGGCTAGCTTCGTCTGAACTGTATCTGCACAGAATTAGTGACTTGTATAGTTACCCAGTAACATCTCGTATTGGCCGAGGCTGTGATTAATGTTTAAAGAAACACAGGCAATGCTATGTGTTATTCTTTTAAAAATAGCCGCTACTGAATTAAAATGGGTCAGCTTTCTCTCCAAAGAGCTTTAATGCTCTTGTGTATTACAAATAATATCTAACATTTATCAAATATTTCCTATGTGCCAGGTTCTAGCCTAAGTGTTTTCTACCTCTTTTCTAATCCTCAAAACAACTTTAAGTTGTGTGTGTGTGTGTGTGTGTGTGTGTCCCACACCCCATTTTCCTGGTGAAGAAGAAATTAAGCATTAGAAAGCTTGTGATTTGCCCTAGATTAAGCAGATAGTAAGGAGCAGAGTGAGGATTCAAATTTAGGTCTTTATGTCCCTAAAAACTGTTCCTTTAGTCATCTTACTATAATGCTTGAAGAGAGGTATATTTATGTAGAACCAGCATATTTTATGCTTGATAGTTTTCAATCAGAAATCAAGGGTTCAAGATTTATTCTTGAAAAATTCCCCAGTTCTCATCCTGCACCCCCACCCCAATATGAGTGACCTGAAGGCTGTAAGGGTTGGGCCAAACAGTGAAATGGTTTCAGTGTATGAGGACCTTTATTTGGAACATAGAGTCAAAAGGCAAGAGGAGTAAGAATTGCTCGTTTAGAATTTGTCTCAAATCAGTGTAATTCTGGTCTTTCCCACCAGAGGGCAATTAGCACATGAAAATATGAAGCCCCTCCCGCCCTCACTTTCAAACCACCACAGGGCATCACATCTGGAAGCTGGATAGCTCAGTTCGGATCCTGAGATGACCTCCGGCGTCTTTCAAGTCTGAAGCTAATATGTCATGCCTACTTTTTTTTTTTTGCCTAGCAACTGAAAGGGTATCTTAGAAAAACATTTTTTCAAATGGTAATGTTAACTACCATTTGATTATATGGTCGTATTTTGGAGGTAGAAACCTTGTACCAAACACTCAGTGATAGACAAAAGCATTCTTCTGTGTCCCACATTTATTAATTTATTTCATTTAAATACCATCTGGGTTTCAGAAACTTGTATTGCCCCAGAAAAGTAGATTTACATGCTTTGTCATGAGGATTCTAAAGATTAGCTGAGAAAAGGGATTGAAATGTTTGATAGACGACAAATAACTTTCAAGTATTCAGGCTGCTTAGGATTTAGAGAGACCATCAGAAACATTTCTATTTATTGATCACTTTGCAAAATGCCTTACATAGAAAATGCTTTAGGCCAGAATCAAACCCAGTTTTTCCAATATCCCTTGGAGTATGTCCAATTTTAGAGATGAAGAAATTGAAACATACCCAGGTGAAGTAACATGGCAAAGCACACACCCTCAAGTCCATGTTCTTAACCAACATAAAGTGGTGGATCTGTTGGTGGACTAACCAGATGTACTGTTTTAAATGGGACCAAAAGCAATGGTACTGTCCCATTTCAAATGCTACATATGGTCAGCCTCCTGACACCTTGAATTTAGCCAAGTGAGACTAGGCTGAGCATAGGTACTCTTCCTTTCTTTTTCTTTTTTTTTTTTTTTGCTTTTTGGTATGTGGGTAGTTCTCTGACTGGGAATCGAACCCAGGCCTCAGCGCTGACAGCGCCAATGCCGAAGCCTTAAGCCACTACACCATCAGGGAACTCCCCCATAGGTACTCTTTGAAATGGATTAGTAGCATTGTTTTCTGTCCCGTTTACAATGGTATGTCTAATCGAGATGAGATGAGCCCAAGCACAGAGAATTGGCAGCTTCAGGAGGGAGGTCTGCTGGGCTCAGAAAATCAATGTCAGGAAGAGGGAGATGAGGCAGGGGAGGTGAGAAGCTACCGGGCTGGCCTTGCCATCTGCACTGCAGGCTCCACTAAGTCAAAGAGCGTAGCTACTCGAGCAATGATTACAGACTATCGTTCCATGGCAGGCAGGGAGCCCAATTGCTAACTGCACCCAGAAGTCAGACAGTCTGGCAGGAGCCTGGCTAGCAGGTGGAGGGCATAGGGACTAGGATCCAATTTTACAGAAAGAACAAGTGTGCTCTAAAGGACTACCCTGACTCCAGCCACCAGCTAAGACTTTTAGGACATAATTCAGGCCTTAAGAGGGACTGTGGAACTTGCAGGGAAGAAAGCAAAGAGAGAAGAAAATCTTGGCCAATGGTCAGCTTTACAATGGGCCACTCCAAGAGTAGAAAGGGTTTTGGTTTGCAATCTGGTCTGAGACTAAAGACGGCAGGCAGATACCTAGTTGCAGGCTATACCACGGGGTCTGAGAAGGTTAGCTTTGTTGCAGCCACCTGTAATAGTGAGCCGAGGCTGTTGATGAGCCATTTGCCTTGCTTACAGTGGACTTGGGAGCAAGATCAAGGCCAAGCATGAATGTGTGTGGCTTGGTGAATCCAGGAGCAAGGATTTGGGGAAGACTCACTCCAAATGCAAACTCCCGTCCCTGGTGTGTCCATCCCCGAATAGTGCCAGCAGACCCTGACTCCAGCACAATAACATTCTCATCAGGAAACATCTTATATGTGGTCTCTTCAGGGCTGTGGACTTGAAACTTCATGAGCACATTAGAAACCAATTTAACTAGAAGACCTTTCAAAGCTTTTCTTGCTTGCTGGTTCTTGAACACCTGCTCTGTCTCCCATGATTCCTAGCAGAGTGCCTTGCTAAACGACATATAAAATGAGATCCAGGAGTTTATAATGAAGGTGCCAAGTGACCCTCATACCCAGTGAGTACAGGATATTGCTTTTAGCTGAAATAATATGGGTACAGGGAGAAAGAGTGTTAAGCCTTGCAAGAAGGACAGATTTTGAGCCCCAGAAGTAGGATAAGGATGAGGGTGTCTGTATTAGTTTCCTGTGACTGTTGTAACAAATTTTGGCAAACTGTGTGGCTGAAACCAACAGACTTATTCTTTCACAGTTCTGGAGGCCAGTACTACAAAATCAAGAAGCCAGCGGGACGCCTCCTGAGGGCTCCAGGGCAGAAGCTGTTCCTTGCCTCTTGCAGTGTCTAGTGGCTGCTGGAATTCTTTGGCTTGTGGCCACATCACTCCGATCTTCAAGGCCAGCATCTTCAAATCTCTCTCTGCTCTGTCTTCACATCGCATTCCCTTCTCTGTGTGTGTGTCAAATCTCCCTCTGCCTCTGTCTTACAAGAACAATTGTGATGGGAGAGGGTTTGGGATAAGGGGTGAAAAAAGTGAAGGGATTAAGAAGTACAAATTGTCAGTTATAAAAACAGTCATGGGGATGTAAAGTACAGCATAGAGAATACAGTCAGTAGTGCTGTTGAAAGGTTAGAGTGGAAAATTTTAGACCCTAGACTAGACCTTGAGATGGCCGGAAGGTACTGACCACAGCACAGATGGCAACCTCCCCCTCCAGACAACTACTCCCTTTGTTCCAGGAAATAGTTCCTTGAACTCGCTATACAA
>PVJL010006216.1:0-95564 GCA_004026885.1 Lyroderma lyra | reverse complement strand
AAAGAACCAGCTCTTCGTAATATTAATTTTTTCTATTGTCCTTCTGTTCTCTAATTGGTTTAGCTCTGCTTTAATTTTTATTATTTCTTTCCTTCTGCTGACTTTGGGTTTTGTCTGCTCTTCTTTTTCTAGTTCTTTAAGATGGGATGTTAAGATGTTTACTTGTGATTTTTCTTGTTTCTTAAGATAGGCCTGTAGTAATATAAATTTCCCTCTTACTACCGCTTTCGCAGTGTCCTAATAATTCTGATACGTTGTATTTTCATTGTCATTAGTTTCTCTATATTTTTTAATGTCATCTTTTATTTGTTCTTTTATTCAGTCCTTTTTTAATAAGCTGTTGTTTAATCTCCATGTATATGTGTTTCTTTCTGATTTCCTTTTACAGTTGATCTCCAATTTCAAAGCCTTGTGGTCTGAGAATACACTCGGTATGAATTCGATCTTCTTGAATTTGCTGAGGATACTTTTGTATCCCAGCATGTGGTTTATCCTTGAGAATGTTCCATGTGCACTAGGAAAGAAGGAATAGTCTCTTTTTACTGGATGAAGTGTCCTATAAATGTCAATTATGTCCAATTGCTGTAATGTGTCGTTTAGAGCTCTTGTTTCCTTATTTATTTTCTGTTTGGATGATCTGTCCATGGCTGTTAGCAGGGTGTTTAAGTCTACGACAATGATTGTTGTTCATCACTTTCTCCTTTCAAATCTGTTAGTAGTTTCTTTGTATATTTTGGTGCATCCGGGTTGGGAGCATATATATTAATTAGTGTCAAGTCTTCTTGTTGTTGTATTGTGCCTTTTATCATTATGTAATGTCCATCCTTGTCTTTTCCTATCTTTTTTAACCTGAAGTTTATTTCATTAGATATCAGTATGGCAACTCCTGCTTTTCCCTGGTTACCGTTTGCTTGAAGTATTGTTTCCCATCCTGTCACTCTGAGTCTTTGTTTGTCCTTATAGCTGAGGTGCGTTTCTTCGAGACAGCATATGGATGGGTTCTGTTTCTTAATCCAGTCTGCTACTCTGTGGCTTTTTATTGGTGAATTCAGTCCATTAATATTTAGAGTGATGAGCGATATGTGAGGATTTCCTGTGGCCATTACTTATTTCTTTGTTTGTTTTTGTTTTATTTTTGTTTCTTTCTTGTTGCCCCAACTTTATTTCATTATTCCTGATGTTTTGTTTCAGGTCGAAGAGCCTCCTTCAGTATTTCTTGGAGTGCTGGTCTTGTGTTGGCAAATTCCCTCAGCTTCTGTTTGTCTGAGAAGGTCTTTATTTCACCTTCATATCTGAAAGATAATTTTGCTGGATAATTTAATCTTGGCTGTAAGTTCCTCTCTTTTAAATTTTTGAATATTGGAATCCACTCCCTCCTGGCTTGCAGAGTTTGTGCTGAGAAATCTGATGCCAACCTGATTGGTTTTCCTCTAAAAGTTATAGTTCTTTTTTCCCTGGCTGCCTTGAGAATTGTCTGTCTTTAGTTTTGGATGTCTTAAGTACCATGTGTATTGGAGAAGATCTGTTAGGGTCCAGGTGTCTAGGGGACCTGTTTTCTTCTTGAACTTGGAGTTCCAGATCTTTCCTTAGGTTTGGAAAGTTCTCATCTATTATTTGTTTGAGTATGCTCTCTATAGAATGCTCTACCCCTTCTTCTATTCCTATTGTCCTGATGTTGTTTTGTCTCATGGAGTCAGACAGTTCTTGTAGAGTTCTTTCAATCCTTTTGCTTCTATATTCCCTCTCTTCTTCTTTCTCAGCTGTATCCATGTTCTGATATTCGATTCACTAATTCTTTCCTCCATTTGGTTGGCTCTGTTTCCTATGGCAGTTATTTCGTTTCTCACTTTTTTTATTGTATTATTTATCTCTCGCATTTCCATCTCAATCTTCCTTATGTTTTGAATTTCTTTGTTAAAGTGTTCCTTTTGTTCATGAAGTTCCTTTTTTATGTCATTCATGTCCTTTTTTATGTTGTTCATGTCAGCCATGGTGCTCTGCCAGTATGTTTTCATTTCTCTCACAGCCTTTAGAATGGCTACTTTAAATTCTCTGTCACTTAATTTGGAAACTTGTAGGTCTAAGACGCTGTCTTGATAAATTTCCTGTTCTTTCTGAGTTTTAGTTTTTAAGGAATTGATCCTGTCTGCTGGGTTCTTCCTCTTTGACATGAGGGTAGTGCCCAGGACCCCAGATTGGTACTTTTGGGGTGTCTTGCTGTAGGGCAGACACAAGGTGGTACTGGGGGGGCAAGTTTTGGGAGACAGAGGGGTTGTTTATTTCTTATTTCTGGTCTCCTGCTACGTTTGGAGGCAGTGTGCATCTATCATGGTCCCTCTGCTTCCTGTAATTAGTTGGTTGGGAAGGTTGTAGGAAAGGGGAGAGGCCAACAAAGGCACACCAGGGCAGCTCCACCTTCTGCCCTATGCTGGGGAAGCTGGATGATGCAGGCCAAGGCTGCTCCTACTGGGTGGGGCGAATGCTATCAAATCCGCCTTTCTTCCCAGGCCTGCTTCTGTGGCCAAATGTTGGGGCAGATTCTGCGGGCTCGCACTGCTTTTAGGACCCATGGGCGCACAAGCAGGCGTGTACACAAGTCCAAAGCTGTGGGTCTGACCCCGCGGTAGGAAGGCAGCCGGCCCGCCTCCGCATTGGGCCTGGAATGGAAGCCACAGCCCTGTGCAGGAGTCGCGCTCGCTGGGCCAGCAACCAGCCCCTCTCCACAGCGGGCCAGGACAGGACCCACAGCCCTGTGTAGGGGCTGTGCACTGCCTGCACGGCAGCCAGCCCACCTCCTCAGCGCAGCAGGCCAGAATGGGAGCCACAGCCCCGTCTGTGTAGGGACTATGCACTGCTGCACAGCAGCTGGCTCACCCCCGCAGCGTGCCCAGACCAGGAACCGCAGCTCTGTGCAGGAGCTGCGCGCGCCTGCGCTGTGGGTCCCAAGGGAGCCTAGAGCCAAGATGTCGTCTCTGCAGTTCAGGGTCCTCGCTGAGCCCTGCTACCACTCAAGAGTTCCAGAGGCCGGCTCCCAAGGTTTGTCCCCAACTCGCCGCTCCAAATTCTAGCTCTCCAGCCTAGCTCCCCAATGGACTCCCACTGTTCTGCCTCTTTGCTAGGGCTTTTCCTCTTGTCGTCTCTTGGCTTCTCCCCTCCCATGCACTGTAATCAGCTGCGATCCGGTCCTGTTGCAATCCATCTTTACTCCCTCCCCTCTCTCCCGCTCGCCCCTTTCTCTCCAAACCTTAGGTGTTTACTTGCGATGCATGGATGTCTCAGCTGCCATTTTTTGTCACCTAGGGGCCTCTCTCTTGGCTCCTGGGTGGCCGTTCAATTGTGTTTTCTGGGAGAGGCTTTAGGGACCTCCTCTCCAGTCGCCATTTTGTCCTCCTCCAGAATAAACAATTTGAAGACAGCTCTTTACTGAAATGTTTATGATGCTCTATTATCGCTCATACCTCTTTTTGATTTCTTATCATGAACACTGTAATTATTAATTCATTTATTCACTTATGTTAATAAATTATTATGTAATATGCTCTGGATATATAATTAAAAACAAGTCATAGCTTTTATCCTCATGGAATTTATTATCCAGAATAGTACATAGAAAAATAAGCTGATGTTTACAACATAGGTGACAAGGGAAAGTGAAAGGTAATATGAGAACTTTTCAAGGAGTGTACATAACTGTCTTGGTAGTTACAGAAAAGCTCATTAAAAGAATAGGATGTGGTCATTGAGAGAGAGGAGGTGGGTTAGAAACAACAAAAAAAGAATATACTAGGCAGGGTAAATGGTTTATGCAAAGACCTTAATATGAGGCAGTCAAGGAGCTGGAAGCTAGTAGTCTGTGGGTGCTGATAAAACTTGGGTTCTGAAAGAATCAAATATAGAGACAGAAAGTGAAATAAAGGTAAGGAAATGGGGTTGGGAGATAGGCAGGGTCAAATTAGAATTGTTCTGATGAGACATATGTTGGAGGAGGAGAACATAGGACTATTTGCTCTTTAGAAGGGTTATTCTGTCTATAATAGGGAGAATAGATTTAAAAAGTATAAAATTGTCACCAGAGAGACAACTTTGTGAATAATTACAATAATCCAGGTAAGAAATGACCGCTTGAATTTGGGTTTTGCCATGCAAATCAGTGGCAGGCCAGGAGTTGGTGATTGATTGGGAAGAATGAGTGATAGATGAAAATGAGGAAAAATTTGAAGATGATACCCAGATTTCTGGTTTGATAAACTATATGATCTAGTGTTTGTTGAGAATTAGTTGACTGGGTTCAAGTAAAGATTTCTAATATCCATTATAATAAATAGATTAAAGGCTAAGAAGAAAGTGTGGAATTGGCTTAAAGGTGTTTCTTAAGGTGTAGTAAAATATGAACTAAGGATTTGTGGTGGTGGTTGTGTTTTAATTAAAAACTAGATCTCAGACTACATCCTGGGAAGGGGCTCCAAAAATGTTATTAGACTGAACTGGAAGTACCTGCTATTAAAAGATACTAGCAACCAATTTTTTATCAAAATTCTAGATGAGCTGAAGAAACCCAAAGATCTTTCCTTTTTCCACCATTGAAATTCATAAAAAAAGACTTCTTGGAAGTACATGACATGCTACCATATTTGTGTCTGAATGTTTCTCAGTGCAGTAGTCTTGTGGGAGCAGACCATGTGAAAAAGAAAAAAGATTTGGAGGGCCAAATAAGATCACCACTGTTCAATTTTTTGTGGCCCATTGATGTCATGAAAGTCCATCATTGATTCTTGTGGGGTTAGAAAATGAAGCAGGAGCCGAGACAGCTGCTAGCAAATTCAGATGACTTGTAACATTGAGAGAGGGTTGGAGACTTGTTGCTAAACATGATCCAACAAGTCATGGTTTATATCAGTGTTGCTAATTTTTGCATTCATATGTCAAATACACAGCACTAAAAGCAGTATAATGCAAGATGATCAGTGATGTTCAGGTACTAAGGGAGTGACCTAACACAGAAAGCTAAGTGTTCCTACATACTTGCATTGAGAATTCAAAGGTGAATGAATAGGTGGGTAGAAAAGGCCTTTCAGAAAAAAGAAACAGCCTAGTTAAAAGCATATTGAAGTAAGAAAGCATACAAGACTAATTTAAACAATGTCTGGGTTATTGTAAGAAGTACCAGATATCTGGAATAGAGCTAAAATAAATGGACAAGGGTAAGATCAGGTAGTGTTACATCTTCTCTTCCTGGCTTGAGTTAGTGTTTTATTCTCAGGGATAACTTATGAACTAATTTTAAGCATGCATTCATATGATGTTTACAATTTACAAAAATATCACTGGTAATGTTAAAAAGTATACACTTAAGTGGGAGATATTGGATAGTGGGAAACCTCTACAGAGAGAAAGAAGTCAGGATGAATTTTTGCATTATTCAGGGTGAAGAAAATAAGTAGTTGGAGTTGGATAGTGGTGCAGAACAAGAAGAAAGGACAGTTTGATTCCCAGTCAGGGAACTACCCACATAAAAAAAAAAATTAAAAAAAATTAAAAAAAAAGAAGAAGAAGAAGAAGAAAGGACAGGAAAAACAGTCATGCCACAACTACTGACTTGAGTAGATATAACAACAATGACCTGCAAAGGCTGAAATATTTACTATTTATGCTTTAAGAGAAAGTTTGTGGAGCCCTGGTTTTGTAGAAGTAGGGGCAATAACTTATAGAGATAAGCCTACCCTGGATGCAAATTTATATTTGAGGATGGAAATGACCACATTTATGAATGTAGGAGAAGGGATATTCAAAATATTAGAAAGTATAGATTGTCATGGAACAAAAGTCTCAGAGAAGACAGAAGGTAACTTTGATAGAACGGAATACCTTTCTAACAGAAGGTCTAACAATTAAGTCTGTGAACTCATCCTAGACAAAGTGCTACATATCTTATTGCTGAATATTACTATGGTCACCTTCAAAGTACTTACCTTAGGAAGCTATGCACCAACACCACTGCCTAGTCTACCCTTCGAAGCAACTTTGGAACTCTTTTTCTGAAATGGCCATAAGGGCTGTCGTTATTTTAGCCCTGGTGTTCTGAATGTCACCAAAATATCTTCCTTTCAATATTTTCTTCATTTATGGGTAAAGAAAAAGTCACTGGGGGCAAAATCAGGTGAGTAAGGAGGGTGGTACAATACAGTTATTTGTGTACTGGTTAAAAACTTCCTCATAGGCAGCGCCATGTGAGCTGGTGCATTATCTTGATGCAAGAGCCATCAGTTGTTGGCAAAAAGTTCAGGTTGTTTTCATCTAACTTTTTCAGGCAGCTTTTTCAGCACTTCCAAATAGTAAACTTGGTTGACTGTTTATCCAGTTGCTACAAATTCATAATGAACATTCCCTCTGTATCAAAAAAAAAATTTAGGAACATCATTTTGACTCTTGGTTTGGACTACTGGTTCTTTTTTGATCATGGTGAATTGACTGACTTTCATTGTGCACGTTGATGCTTTATTTTAAGGTTGTATTGGTACCTCCGCATTTCATCACCAGTGATAACATGACCAGAAACATTGTCTGGCTTCTCCAAAAGTTCATGGCAAACTTTGACTTTCCTTTGCCTTTGTTAATTGGTGAGTTCCTTTGAGAACATTTTTGCACACACCTTTCTCATGCCAAGATTTTCAGTTAAGATTTTTCTATTTCTGTATGGATGCATACTTGGTCTGCTATGCTTCTCACAGTTAGCCAATGATTTTGACACAAAATTTAATAAATTGTTTTGGTTTTGTCAGTCCTGCTTATTACGGGCTGCCAGGACCTCTCTTCAGTGATGCTTTCTCTTACCACACAATAATGTTTAATCTATTCTTACACTGCCATTTTCTTTATGGCATTATCCCCATAAATTTAGACTAAGATGTTTCTGATTTCACTTCCACTCTTGTCAAGTTTTACAAAAAATTTAATGTTTGTTCATTGTTCTAATTCAAGCTCCAGCATTCTTGTGATGGTACACATAAACATGCAACAACAAAATTGAGCGCAAGACACTGCCACACATTGACACTAACACAGTTGTGAGACACAGGTATACCAAGGTTATGAAATCTTACTGAGTTGTTTGTACTGTGCTGCCAATGTAAGTGTACCCAGGCAAGTTGGCAAACTTAATTGTCGGAACCCAATAATAATATAGGGCTGGGAAAGATTAGGCTAAATTTGGATGGAAATACATTCAGTGTAGAAGAGGAAAGATCAATGCATTCATAAATAACCAGTAGCTTTTCTTATTCCATGAGTTAGGAAGCAAAGCATTTTGCTGAGACTAAGAGGAGACTTACAATAAGTTTGCGGGGAGAGGTAGGGTCTTTGACAAACTATTATAAGACATTGGTGGATAGCAAAGAGTAGGTCCTCATAAGTAATTTCACTTTCCTTGTCTGTCTCTGGGACCAAAGGAGCCTATAGATCAGTTAGTAATGGCACTTACCAGCTCCATTGTATGGTAGTTGTTATTTATTTTTCCACATACCTAGATAAAGAAAAATGACAGAATTCTTTGTTATTAAAATAACTATTAATACCAAGCACTTGACTTTGGGGCTGGTTGCACCTGCTTATTGAATTTCAGATATTGTACTATACTCTTTTGAGAGTATAAAGATATGGTTATATTTTCCACAAAGCTCACAATTGTAGGAGAGAACAACATGTGCATGAATAAGGAATGTCAGAAAAACATAAAAAGCGTTATGCTGTGAAAGTTAAAGTTTTTATATATGTGTGTGTGTGTGTGTGTGTGTGTGTGTGTGTGTGTGCATGCGTGCGCATATATATACACATAAGAAATACATAATCCTTCTCAGTGGTGGATTAAGCTTTAACTAAGGAAGAGTGTGTATTTGTACCTGAGTAATGTGAAGTAACATTGTTATGGTATTTTGATAAAGGAGATTTTTGTTTTGTTTCATAACTAGGCATATTGTGCCCAATGGAAAAGAACCATGGGTAGAAGGTATATAATCCTGGTTCCCTAAAGACAGGCAATTAGAACTGATGCCTAATTCTATCACAATGGTATTTGTCTTCTCTTTATATAGGTCTAAATAAAAGTTTAATGTTAATGATTCTAACAAACATATCACAAACAGCATAAAAATGACATATTTACCCATATCCCACATGTGACCTCATTTTTATACATGTAAGCAGGAGTTATAATCTCACATATATGAATCAAATTAAAAAACTAATATAAATAAAGTCTATATCTAATCAACTTGAGACTTTAACATAAAGCTTTAATCTTTCAAATAATATAAGTGTATACCATCATACAGTTAGATACACTTAAAATTTTAGTGAGCATCTAAATTTTTCAATATTTATAGTCCAAATTATGAATTCTTGGGTATCAATGACTTTTTTACATCCTTGTAACTCAAAATACTACCTGACATAACAGAGTTTCAAAAATAATAGTTGATTTCATATTGCCATTTTTCCGGTGATTTTTAGTTTTTTAATTACAGAGGAAAATACATGAGTAAGACATATAAAAACTCTAATTTTAAATGCACAACATGATGAATCACCAAGCTGTATTATCATGACATCAAAATATAGAAAAATACCATCACTCATGGTTCTCTCATGCCCCTTGTCAATCAATGCCCCACCCAAAAGTAAGTACTACTTTGATTGCTATAATAATGTCTCTAAAAGTTTACTTAAATAGAAAATATTTTCTTCACAATTAATTTGGTAAAAATCAAAGAATACTTGTATTTTTAGATAGTCATTTACAAAGATTACAGAGGTTATTTCAATGTAAATTTCCTAGCCTGACTTTTTACAATGACTAAGTTCATTAGATAATTACCACCAGCCACAGCTCATTTTGTGTTATGCTGTGTGGACCAGATATAAAAAGCCTCATTTAATGGTAACCCTTTAAAAGCATTATTCAAGAGTTATGATCATATTCTAATTATTACGGGATGTGTACTGAATTTCAAATAAAATTAAAATCTTTGAAGGCAAAGAAAGCCTACATTTTATGCCCTTAAGTTAAGTTAATGAAGATAAAAATATAATGTTTATACATTGATGGCAACTACAAAATCTTTAAGATAATAGCCTTACTCTTCTCATTTAAGAATGACACTTCTGTTAAAAAGCTTCATGGAAGTTCAGCACGTTGAACAAAATTGATGAGCAATGGTTTTCATTCAGTGTTGCAAAATAGCAATGCCATGCTAGTGTAAATGTCATATTTTCTAGGCTGTTTTAAACCAGAAAACAGTCTTTATGTATACTGTGTAATACAGTATTACATCCTCATGGAGCACCCTCATTGGTGGTGCTTTGTACATAAAGGGTGTAGCTCCTAATATTCTTAACAATAAATGTCAGGTTTATTATTGCATCTACTTCTAGACTGGGAAAGTTCAAAGAGAGAGAAGTAGAATGAATGTAGTTGGGTATTAGTGAATATACATTAATAGTGGAGTTGAATGGGAGATTCCTTCATTTAGGAAACATTTGTACCATCTCTACTATGAAGGACTGTGCTATATATATTCTATAAGGGAGACAAATAGAATGAAAGTCCTATTTCAATAATTATTTAGTTGTGCAGGAATGATAAGACATACAAATAATCAGGAACAAAGAAGTTTTACCAAACCTAAAAGAACAGGTGTCAGAATCACTGTCAAAAACTTGAAAGAAGATTGAAATAGCAAAGAATATCCTAGTAGCACATAACTGTCCTCATTTTAGAATTCCCATGAACTTTTATTGTAACTATCAATACCATTATTATCACCCCTCTATTATTCCTAATATCACAAAACTTTTGAACATATTTGTCATCATTATCCAATTGGACCCATCTTCTCTTTAAATGTCCTATGTATTGCGGCTTTACCCAGAATGCTGTGTCTCTCCTTGGAAAGCATGTGTCCTCTTTTCATTATTTCCTTGAAGATTTAGCTTCAAAATTATCTTCTCCAACCTCTCTAATTATGTGTACCACATGTATATATTCTTTTTCCATCAACATGTCTTCAGTATTAATGTGTAAATCTCATATGACATTGCTATGATCTATTCAAGATTGCTTTTGTCCCTATAAGAAACTGTCACATGGAAAGACAGTATGTCAGGGCTAGTGTTCTTAATTATCTAATACATAAGTAGTAGTCTAAGTACTGAAATCCTGAGCAAACCATATCTGAAGGCATGGAGACAAAAATTGATAAACAGTAGTATTTTAGGAAAATTATGGAGTTTAACTTGCTGCCAAGTGGTTCTACTAAATAGATAAGGAATTATAATACACTACATTGTCGCTTAATAAAGAATAACGAAGCACAGCAATGTTTCCTGTTATTATAAAGCAAAGGGAATGACATCATAAGAATGAGTTGGGAGAGAGGTTGGAAGATTGTCAATAAGGAAAAGAAAGATATAATTGTTGGATTTGACTTGAAAAGGATAAAGTGATATTAGAATAAATAATTTCCATGGCTCAGATTATAATTCTCTTAAGAGTGGTTAAAATGAAAGAAATCGACATTTTGAATATAGTTTATGCTTTCAAGAATGTTAGAGTAAATGACAACAGATAAAAATTAAGATTTTCAATGTGAAATTTTAAGAGTCGTATTTAGTTAAGTTTTTGCTTTCTTTTAAATTTTATTTTTGATAAGACAGATAATGTAACCTTAAAAAAACTAAAATATTTTAGAAAGTCTTGCTGACGTTGCTATTTTGAATGTCCTAAATTTCAAAGTAGCACAAATATAATTTTTCTATGCAACGCTTATATGCAATCTTCTATTCATGCCAACTCAAGAAATAAACACAGTTTATACTGTCAGTTTTAATAAGTTGTTTAGAAATAAATGCATTCCTTGAGTGACTTTGAACCTTGTTTAGGAAAAATTTTGTCACATAGTGTGTTACGGTAATAGTTTATGTTTGATTGCTTTTGCTTTCTGTGTAAATTAAAATGTGGCTTCCAGGTCATTAAAACAAAGGACAAAACTTCACACCTGTGATCAGAAACATCCAAAGAAGACTATAATATTATACACATTTTTCCCTCTTAATGTTCAAAAGAGAAATAAAATGTTGGCTGTCTTCTTAATTGATTGATTATAGCAGGAGCCTACAGACCACAACCTATAGGCCAAATTGGGTCTGCCACATCTTTTATAAATGAAGTTTGACTAGAATATGGATATGTGAATTCATTTATGTGTTATCTATGACAGCTTTCACACTATAACCACACAGTTGAATTAGTAGTTGTAACAGAAATTGTGTGGCTTGAAAAATCTAAAATATGTGTTTTCCTTTATATAAAAAGTTTGCCAGCCACTTTATTGGAATTTTACATAGTTACAATAAAGATATCTTAATCTCTAAAACAGATTTCAAATGTCTGCTTTCCCAAACTTTATTTGTTTAGATTTAGATGAACACTTTATTTAAGGCAAACTTTTTACTAGGTGATACAAAAATAGCAGTCAACAAAACAAAATTACTGGTCCTCATAGAGCTTACATGCCAGCAGTAATCAGTGAGATAATCAACTAACAACAAAATAATTAAAATCAACAAAATAATCAACAAATCAACAAAATGAATTGGAAAATATTATAATAGTGTGACAGATGATTATATGTGGTATATATAAAACAAGAAAAAGTACTAAGATATAGCAGGAATTGGAGGAATTGATAAACATATTATTTATTGTTAAACATATATATTAAACTATATTTCATTTATAGTATCCTAGAATTTTTCTTATATAAAGTAAAATTGAGCACATGTAGTAAAATAACCACTCTATAACTGAAATTCCTGTATCCTAATTTTATTATACTCAGTTGGTACACTTATTAAAATATTCTGTTGATCTTCACTTTTAATTTGTACATGTGTCTGTGCTCAAAATTTACAAAATGTGGACAGACCAAAAAAAATTATATTATTTAAAGTTAATTCTTATGGAAAAGTTAATCACCTTAAACAAGTCCCTATAATTCTGCATGAATTCAGTGTTTATATCTAATGTATAATATCTGTATAATGTGTGAAAAAGATAACTTTAGTATAAAAGTGTTCAAACCAGTCTAACAAATCATAACAGCTCAATAATAAATATATCAACACATTTATAGATCAAGAGAAAAAAGTCTAATAATAATGCAAATTTTTCTCCCCACATATATGGAATATGGTAATAATTTAATCATTATATTAGCTTATGATATATTGTAAACAATATGAAATAGAAAACTTTAAACAATTTTATTTTTATTACAGTGATACAACAAAAGCTAATTTATATATTTTGCTAGAACTTTTTTCAATGAACTACATAGATATTGCACAACTGATTTAATGTTGTTTTTTAAGTGTACCAAACAGTATAAAAATGAAATGGGAGTAGTGATTTATACTGGGATACTTTGGATTTTCACAGCTCTCTATAGTTTCTCACTATAACAATCCTCTTCTGGATTTTGATTAATTGTCCTGTTCCTTTAATTTGATTTTAGTTTCTTGACACTTCTATTTCAGGAGAAAATTCCTATCAAAATGTTCAAGACAGTTTTAGAGTTAAATATTAGAATGCAAAAAAAAACTACTTTAAAAACCATTGATCTTAATTTCTCTGAGATGTATATATTTTTCTTTTTCAGTTTTATAGTAATCTTACATGAAAGAAAAAGTAATTACTCTCATAAAAATATTAATTAAATGGCAACCTTCATTGATATACCTTACAATAGTAACATTTTCTGAACTCATATTGTAGCAACCAATAAATAAGACTTGACCTAAAAGTGTTTTTAAATGAAAATGTAATTTTTCCATCTTAAGAATATATTTACCATTACTGTAAGTCTCCTATGTTTTTATATATTATTTGCTTCCAAGGTATTCCTAGAAGAATGGCTCTTCTGGGAAAAAAAATAATGAAAATAAACCACTGTTTTATGTTAAAAATAGTATAACTGGAGCCACTTTTAAAAATTATTTGCTTTTTTAGTTTCAGTTGACATTTAGTATTATTTTATAATAACTTCAGATGCACAAGATGGGAGTTAGACATTTATATAAATTATGCAGTGATCCCCCTAATTAGTCTAGTACCCACATGGCACTATACCTAGTTGTTACAACATTATTGACTATATTATTTACATCCTGTAACTTACATCCCCATGACTACTTTGTAACAACCAATTTGTAGTTCTTTATCCTTTTACCTTTTTCACCCAGCTCCCCAAACCACCTCCCCCTGACAACCATGAGTTTGTTCTCTGTATCTATGAGTCTTTTTTTTGTTTTGTTTGTTTATTTTTTTTCTTGAGATTACACATTTTACATAAATGAGATTATATGGTATTTTTCTTCGTCATTCTTATTTAGCATAAGTTCATTCATGTTATCTCAAATGGTACTATTTCATTCTTTTTTATGGCCAAGAAATATTCCATTTTATGTATGTACCTTCTTTGTCCAGTTGTCTGTTGATGAGCACTTGGGTTGCTTAAATGAAGCCACTTTAAATGGAATCAGAGTCGTCATTCCAGAGGACTGGTCTTGTACCTCTTATTCTTCAATTCTTTGGCATATTAACACTGGACCAAATAATCTTTGGATTGGGCCTAAGGCAGCATCATATTTCTAATAGTTGTTTGTTATGATTACCAGACTAAAAATTAAAGATATTCTTTATAATTAACATCACTATGTTAGCTTATTTGCACCTACGGGAATTCCTTTGTTACCTTATTAACACTAAAGAACTGTAATAAATAATTACATTTATTCACGTAATTATTCCCTTTCCTTTTCTCATAAACACTCCCTGCTTCCACCTCTTTATTTGAACATTATTTTGGTTCCTGGCTGAATCAGTGCTTCTCAAACAGCTATTATTTTTAGATTTCAAATAAACATGTATTGCTTCCCATTTCAGGGTTTGCTTTTCAGATTAACACTAACAAATGTAATTCTCAACTCTCAACCATTTGCTTATTATTTCCTGAGTTCTATAACTAACATCTTTTAAAGGTGTTAACTGTTTGTAGGCCCTTGAATGTATCATTCCTTAATAAGTGACAAGGAAGTCAGGTTGCCTATAAAGTTGCAAAAATAAGAATCAGGCCCTATGCATGTTATAATTTGTATTGCTTGGGCAAATATTAATACTTGACATAACTCAACAATGTAAAACTTTTTCCAAATATTTAGTCCTCTAGTCAAAGCAATAATAAATGACTTAAGTCCCTGGACTTAATAGTATAACATGAAGATATTGACAACAAGAAGGAGAGAGAGAGAGAGAGAAGAAAGAAAGACAGAAAGAAATACTGCTTCATTATTCATTACTGGAAATAACCCAAAATTTCAAGGCTGACATTGTCGTTGTCATTCAAGGCTGTCATTATCAGTGAGAAATCCATTTACAGTAACCCTAAAGGTATCTAACAAAATAGAAAAAACACATAAGCTGGAAGGCAAATAACAGAAAAGAAAAATATAAAGCATGAAAAAATTTCTTGTATTAAGAAGGCTTTATGTGATACCAATAATAATCATATTTGTTTTTATAGCATAACCCATATCATTTTTAAAAGTTAAAAGCTAATGATTTCTCAACTAAGAAATGTCCAAAACTGTAGAGAATTTTAATGAGTTTTAGTTGAGTCAAACTGAGGACAACTGTTGGGAAGCATAATCTCAATGGAATAAAAAATGCTCCAGAGAATGGCAGTTTTTCAGCTTATTTTTTACATGAGAATCAAAGAAGACTTAAGGAGTATTGCATGAAATTCATTGCTGATAGATTAAGGAGGTGGGAAAACCCAAAGAAGAAAAATCTCTGGGATTGGATGAAAAGTAAAATCGAGAGACAAGTAGTTCTTTTAATTGGTAGGTATAAGATAGTTAATAATTAACATTTACAGTACATAAAAATGGTATTTGGGGAATAAGGTAATGATGAGCGGTTCTGTGATCTCCTGCTCTAGTGGGCTGTGCCCTGAGAAGTCCAGAAAAAGAAATTACTCTGACATTCCAAGGGCATGTTATCTTATTTGCAAAAAGACAAAGGACAGGCTCACTTAAGGTAAAGATTGTCCTTTGTCAAGTAAGTTACTGGCCCAGTATGTGACTACTCTCCATGTTCAGGTCATCATATGTGGTTAATTCTAGTCTCTGAGTTTATAGGGCCCAGCACGCTGGCCTTCCCTAACCTGTCAGGTTTCATATGTGGCCCCTTTTCCATCCACAGAATTGTAAGGGAAAATAATAAATTTGCTTCTACTTACGGTGCCAACAGCCTTTATTGGGTAGAGTGTGGCATTTATGTTCAAGACCCAAACATGTTTAACACAAATTGTTATAAAATACATGCTTAGGAAGTAATGTTTTGAAGAGCTAAATTTCTCAAATTACTGCTACCAAGAGCTGTAATAGAGTTTAGATCCAGAAACAGAAATCACTCTTGAAATTTAAGCATAATCTTTATAATGTTAAAGAGGTTGACTTTGGGGTTGCATATTCTACCAATTCTAGTAAAAATGAGAGTCCACCTTGATAACAGATGTCACCCCAATAAGTCTAACAAAATGACAGTCTAAAAAATGACAGTCTATGAGTGATTTTAACATATTAAAATGTCTAGTGTGGTATTCCTTATTAAGTGGTTAATGGATTGAAAAGCTAAGGTGTTTGTTAAAAACTCACCTTTCTGGGCCATTTTTCAGTGTAACTAAATCCAGACACCTTAGCAGGAACTAGAAATCTGCATTTTTGTTAAGCTTCTGGGGTGATACACATGCATAACACTATGTAAGGGCTATAAGTCTAAAAGAACCATATAAGTATAAAAATAAGGATGAACAATTTACCAAAATGGTAATTATGTTTGTTTTAAATTAGAATTATAGTAATTATTTTACTAACCTCCAGTTTAACTTACATTTTATTGAGCACACCTATTGCCCAATATTCTAGATGCTAAGATTGTAGAGATGAGTAAAACACATTACCTTTGATCAAATAACTTATAAATTTTTGTAGATAAACAGACAAGTAAACCAACAAAACCAAGTGTCTTTAAGATCTCATAAGACATATATATGCCCTAGGTGATATGGGAGTACAGACAATGGACTCATAACCAACTCTGTTTACCAGTTTAATGTGCATCCCTTTGAATAATAATAAAAAAGTAATAAAATTATTTCAAAATTAAAACCTTTTCAGCAAACAAAAAATATATTTCTTAACAGGAACTTTTAATAGAAAAATAAAAAGAATTTTTAGTATTAAAATATATTTTGATATTCAATTATCACTATGATGACTGTAAGTTCTTAACAAAATCTAATAGTCAATAATTTTATGATTTTACATTTATTCCTATATAAGCATATAATCATTCTCTTCCACAGGTAATTGATTTGATGTTTGGTAGATTGGTTAATTGGTTTAACTTATGGTTGAGTAATCTGGATAGGGTCACTCAACTTCACCAATCTAATTTTATTTTTAAGGGTAAAAGAGCCATTTATCTTTCCACCACATCTCTAGGTATGTTTTAACTTAGAGGTCTAGCGTGTGGAGTGGTTGCCTGACCTCTTCTGATACCTCACAGTCTGAGAGCCCTAGGTAAAGCTGGGCTGAGCAGTTTCAGCACCATAAATAAAGGGAGTAACTAATCATTTACTGTTTCCTAACTACGGGAAGGCCTTGCAGGTCTCTGGCATTCCTGCTGGTTTCAAAGTGATAATACTAGGGTAGTCTCCTGGCAGATTCCTGAAAGTATATAATTTTACAGCTTGAAATGTCATGAAAGATCATTAACCACTCCTTTCTTATTACAGAAAAGGCAACCGAGATGCTTAAAGGCTAAGTGACCTTGCACATACTCAAAAGGTTGGTTAGATGCAGCAACTACCAATACTAAAGTAACTAGACTCCTTGACTAAACCTCCTTTTGTAAGCCATGAGATCTCAGTCTAAGGGCAACATTCTACACCTCTCTCTAGGACAGTCTAGATTGTAGCTGATAATCCCTTCTCTCCCAGCTCTAGAACTATGAGTCTGATCAAACCAAGCATTGTTGTTAGGTCTTACTGCAACTGAAGGAAAGAAAGACTCTAGTAATTAAAAAAAAGGATACCCAGATGCATGATATAATTCTTTCTCCTCCAAACACCTGGGACACATACCTCAGAGACAATTGAGGTTATATAAATATAGAAAACCAAAAAATTGGTTGTAAAATAACACATACTATGTACATGTCTGTGCACACACAGACACACACACACTCTAAGTTTGTGAATGTGCCACCATCTCACAATTAAGTTTGCACATTGACCCCATGTGTTTACGTTGGCAGCACTGTACAAACAACTCGGTAAGGTTTCGTAACCTTGGTGTATCTGTGTGTCACCGCTGTGTTTGTGTCAATGTGTGGCGGTGTCTTGCTGTGTGGCGTTCATTATTGTGGTTGCGTCTTTTCGTGTGATGTCATGAGACGGTCGGAGCTTGATTTAGAGGAATGAAAAAACATTAAATTTCTTGTTAAACTTAGCAAGAGTGGAAGTGAAATCAGGGACAAGTTAATCCAAGTTTATAGAAATAATGCCATGAAGAAAATAGCAGTGTTCAAATGGATGAAATGTTTTTCTGAGGGAAGGGAAAGCATCACTGATGAAGAGAGGTCAGGGTGGCCAGTAACAAGCAGAACTGATGAAAACATTGTGAAAATTCAGTGGATTGTGTATCAAAATGTTGGCTGACTGTGAGAAGTATAGCAGACAAAGTAAAGATCAATAAGAAAACAGAAAAAATCTTAACTAACAACCTTGGCATGAGAAAGATGTGTGCAAAAATTGTCGGGAAGGATCAATGAACAAAAGCAAAGGAGAGTTGTAGTTGCCAAGATAATTTTGGAGAGGCAAGATGGTAATTTGGACCATGTTATCACTGGTGATGAAACATGGGTGCTCCAATATGACCCTGAAGTAAAGTGTCAAAAAACACAATGGAAGTCAGCCAATTCTCCATGGAGGAAAAAGTTCTGACAGTCCAAATCAAGAGTCAAAACACTGTTGCTTGAATTTTTTTGATACCAGAGAGATTGTTCATTATAAATGTGTTCCAACTTGACAGTCAAGCAAGTTTACTATTTGGAAGTGTTGAAAAGGCTATGTGAAAAATTTAGACTAAAATGACCTGAAATTTTTGCCACCAATTTATGGCTCTTACATCATGACAATGCACCAGCTCACAGGGTACTCACTCTTTGTGAGACAGTTTTGGGCCAGCACACAAATATCTGTATTGGAACACCCTCCCTACTCAACTGTTTTGGCCCCCAGTGACTTTTTTCTTTACCCAAAGATAAAGAAAATATTGAAAGGAAGACATTTTGATGACATTCAGGACACCAAGTGTAACATGACGACAGCTCTGATGACCACTTTAGAAAGTTTCAAAATTGCTTTGACCGGTGGACTAGGTGCTGGCATTGATACATAGCTTCCCAAGGGGAGTACTTCAAAGGTGACCCTAGTGATAGTCAGCAATCAGGTATGTAGCACTTTTTCTAGGATGAGTTCCCAATCTTAATCATCAGATTTCTTACATAAGAAAACAAACTGGTTTTATGTAAAACATTTTTTTAATTTTTAAGAGAAAATTATTATTTATAATTTGTGCTTCATGAAAATTAAAATCTGGGGTTTCACAGCACTGCTATATTCTGTAGACCCTGCTTCAAAACTTCCCCTGAGGTCTGCACCTAGTCCATGGTGAAAACATCTTGTTACTTCTATGTAGGGAGTAATTTATAAATTTAGGGAAAAAAATTTTGTTGATTCAATGATTAGGTAGATTTTAGTGGAATGGAACAGGAATGCTCTCAGATCTGTTATGTAGGAAACAGTCTCTCAGAATGAAAACTCATTTTGCATTTTACATGTCTCTGCATTTTCGAGCTGGACATTCAAGAAGATGATAAATTTGCTCATAATCTCTGAGTCTATAGCATAAACACTGAGATCCTTTGTTTTATCACAGCTCTGAACTACACTGAATTTTTTAGGAATAAAACTATGGAAAATTAAGAGAAGTTTCTTGTTTTGTTGAAGTACTTATCATTATTTTAGAAAACTTTGCTGCTAAGGCAAAGAGGTTTATACTGGTCAGTATAGAATATTTGTACCAGTCAATGGGCAATTATAGCTGTTGCATTTATCATAACTTTACATAACTATGTCAACACATAATTTCTTCTAAGCCTATACAAATACACTTAAAGATTTACATATTGAAATTTATATTGTTTTATGATGAATTACTTTCCTTGTTTTATTATAGCTAAAATATTATATTAATTTTTAAAAAATTACTTATCCTATGTATATGATATAATTCATGAATTTTACTTCCACTGTGTAAAATGGGAGTAATAAAATATTTATTTTAAGAAAGAAATATTGTATCACATGATGGTGAGAATGATTTTTTTCAGTGAACCAATCACTCACTGGCATGGGCCAAAGTTTTCTACCTGAGCATTTTGAGTGAAGTATAATTGTGTACTTATTGTAGAAGACTCTGAAATTCATTTGACCTGGTTTTCCCACTAATATAATAAACTTATCTCTAAAAATACTATTTTTTTTCTAAATGTAAAGATTTTGATAAAATTGTGTGGGGCAATTTTAAGCAATGTTCCATGGAAAATTTGAAAAAAAAAAAAAGGTAATTGTCCCAGAGTAAGTATGTCAGAGTAAGTATGTCATTATCTTGCTATGGCCCCAGTAACCTGGACCATTACTTTAAGTTGCTTGAAAAATAAGTAATTTTGCATTTCCAGTTACCTATGTCACCTTAGAATTTTAACCCAGACCATGTTCTGTCCAGACCACACATAGATCAGTACTTTAATCCTCAGATTCTCAGAGACCAAGCAAGGCTAGTTAAATTAGTAAAACTTCTCTACAGAGGATATTGGTATTCCACTTAATTCACAAGCTGTTAGTTGAATGGGAAGGTTGGGAATGTTATATCATTACATGGAAGTACTTTATTAATATACACAGTTATGTATTTTTACTTTTATTTGAAGTCCTTCTTCACAGGATATTGCTTTTTTGTAGTAATATCCAAGTTTCACTGATATAAATTCTCACATTGGAGGATAAATAAATGATTTATTAGTAGTTAGGTCTATGTACTGAACAGGACTATTACACGTATGTAAAAAAAAGTAATTGAATTATATTTATTAAAAATATCATATGTTGTTATCTTCATGTGGATTAAACTCATAATATACTCATGTTAAATAGTAGGATTTCTAACTATGCAAGTTGTACAGTAGTTATCACTGCTTGTGTGAATTACAAAGTATTTGAAATCAAGTAAGTCCCTTATTCGATTTTTATATATTTTCAAGCTAAATGCTAAGCAAAAGACTCAATATAAAAGTATTTGGAGTACTTACATATACTCTTACATTTATTTAAGTTAGTTAAATAAAAATGTGGCTATTATGTCACAGCCTAATTATGAAAATCAATTATGTAAATTGCCTTTATATTCCCTCTACTTCACCACCTATCACACAAAAGAAAGTTTTCCAAATGAAAAACTAAGTTTAATTGAACCATATATCGTGTCTGGAGCAAAAAAAGTATATGATGTGTTTCAAGCTAATAAGAATTTTATGTCCAGAAAATAGAAGTGATACACCATAAGAAAAATATGGTTATTTTAGATTAATTATCAAAATAATATTTTAATGTCTCCTTGATTGCAGAAATCACCACTAATCTAATAGTAAAGAAGACAGGCTCCTCTGTCTTAAGCAGGTATTTTCTTCTGTCTTCAACACATTGTATGTCTATTATTTGATATGTAGTGTCAGCCTATCACTTTTAGAAGGTTAAAGTAATGATGTGAAATGTTCTTATTTCTCAGGAACACCATTAGTATTTTTCCTTCTGTGGTCTGAATTTGTGGAGTAAGGAGAAACATATAGCCATTCACACAATTTGTCAGTCAGATGGACACTAATCATTGATAACTCTTTACAGAAATAATATTTTATAGGCAATCACTGTCAGCCTATTCAATTACAAAGTGGTGGACTCAGCTAAAATTTGCTTTGGGTCTAAGACCTCAAAATGGTAGGAGTAGATATCAGATTATAAAAATAATTACCACCTTGGGGATTTTTAAAGAAGTATGATATAAAAATGTAGTGACAAATTATGATTAATTTGACTAGTTCTAGTTTGAGCCGTTGGAAACACTTATGACACTTGAAAATTTAGTTTGTTAATTCTTTGTCATTTATTTCCTCATATGTACCTTCTTTCCAACTGTGACATTGATAATTATATATAATATGTCCATCTGAGTAGTTTGTTGGAAAAAATAGCTGTCTTGGAAAATGTTAAACTTAAGTCTAAAGCTTTCCAAAAAACAACTTTTCTTTCTGATAGAGTTCTCCCTTTGCGAATTTGCCTACACTTTTATAAATTTATAATCCATATGTATTTTTTCTGACTCAGGAAAAAATGATATTAATTTAGTTGGGACATTTTTCTGTCATTTATCACTTGAGTACTCAAGCATCAGCTCATTAGTATAGTATTAAACACTTTCTTTTTTGTCTGTAATTTATAATGATAATAAGCCCTTCTACGACTAACATAACCTGGCCTGCCCTAACACATTACTGCTTTCCTCACCCTGACCCGCCATGTTAACTACAGGTCATTATTTCTATTTCCTTTGTCAATTGCAAACTTACCATAGCATGTTTTGACCCGTTCTCTCTATGATCCAGGATGACATCATCTCAACCATCTTTTCCTGGATTCCAAACTATACACTTCATGACCTTTCATACAATTTGGATAATACTTTATACCAATTATAGCCACAGAAGGTTAACCTGACAATTTAGTCATGTTACAGAAGGTCTTATCTATAATATGATTCATTAAATACTTGAGTTGATTTAATCAGACATTTAAATTATTAACAAAATAAACTCATTCACTTTCCATAAAATTGCACTGTTCTTAAACCTTTCAAATTGACACACCTTAAAAACGGCCCTACGTTATAGATTTTCTCTTGTACAGGTGCCAATGGTAACTCTGTAGGCTTAATTCTGAAGAAGAAAGTAGAGTAAGTGGGAAAGGATAGCAACGCATTTGGCAATCATTTCGAGTGATTTTTCAGTTAATTAAGCCTCAGAATTTAAGTTGTTCTAAATAAGACAAATGTGTTCCCCTATTTCCAATATATAAAGTTTAATTATTTCGAATTACTTACTTGGCTATTTCATATATATTTTTAAATTATGGAAGGTGAATGAATTAATATGTTTGAATTTTTATTGTTAACTTTATTATTTCATCATTTTTGTAGCATAAGAGTGTGTGTTTATATGTGTATGTGTGTGTGTTGAATGTGGCTATGGGTGTGTTTATATGGGTGTATGTGTGTGCCTACCTATAGAGAAAATCTTTCCTGTCCATACCTCTAAAAACATTACTAATAAAACTAGAAAAACACGTTCATAGAGTTACATTTTTAATGTATAAATTTGATTAAAAACCTTTGAAAAATAATTTTAATAAAGCAATTTTCACTTGTAAAAGATTATCTTTACACATTTAAATATACTACAAGGCACATATTAATGCAAACACTTATAATACACTCTAGGCAATTAGAAACAATATTTTGACTTTAAAATTAATTGGTATCTGTTCATATAAAGCAATTCTACCTTTGTTCCTCATCAGGTCATTGTTTGAGGCTATAATAACCAGGTTGTTTTAATAAAGTTTAAAAAAATCTTGGCCATAAAGAAGAATAAAATCTTACCTTTTGCAATGACGGAGACGGAACTAGAAGATACCATGCTAAATAAAATAAGTCAGATTGAGATAGACAAATACTATGTGATCTCATTTATTGTGGAATCTAAAGAATAGAATAAATGAACAATCAAAATAGAAAAATAAATTTCTTGGACACAGACAATAGTTTAGTAGTTGCCAGAGGGAAAGGGGGAAGTGGGGTTGGGAAGGAGGAAGAGGGATTCAAATATATGGTGATGGAAAAAGAAATGACTCTGGGTGATGCGAACACAATGAAACATGTAGAAAATAAAGAACTGTACACCTGGAACCTATATAGTTTTACTAACCAATGTCATCCCAATAAATTTAATTAAAAAAAAAAAACTCAATCTAGTCATTGCTGTGTCTGAAAATTATCTTCCTCAGATAATCACAGGGCTTGTTTTCTAATCTTCAGTTTTCTGCTCAGTGAAGCCTTTTCTATCAACCCAACTTAAATAATAATTTACTCCAGATCCCTTCTCTGCTTTATTTTTCTTCCCATCAGTTGCTAATACTTATTAATACAGATCATATTAATTTCCTAATTTATATTTTTAAGGTCTATCTCCCCCCATTACAATGTAGACTCCAGGAAGTCAGGAAATATTGTCTTACTGATTTTCCCATGTACCTCCAGGGCCTGAATCAGTGCCTAGCACACAGTAAGTACTCAACAGATACTTACTAAAAAAATTAAAAGATATATACCTTATGTTTTATAAATAACTTGGGATTTACTGAGTCATTAATTTTGCACACATACCTCATAATTAATTTATTTCTTTTATGTACTTGAATAGTGTTGAAGAAAAAAAATAAATTATTTCCATGCTTTGGTACAACACTAACAGATTAAGAATTCCACAAAATATACTTGTTTTCTAAATTTCTTGTAGATCTTTCAGTAATAAGTGTCTTTCAGAGTTCAGTTCATTTGGGGTATAATCATCATGACAGAATTTTGTTAAATTAATATAAAACACAGAGCTTTATTTTTTTCCCCCAAGTCTAGTCAGAAAGAGTTACCTGGATTAACTGGTCATAAGTGTTGTACTTCTTATTACTTTGGGACAGTTTTAAATATACTCCTGATCTTCTCTAGGGCATGTTTCTGAGATTTTAACCAATTTTCAGATTTGGGGATGTATCTTAAACCTCTATACACATCTGTGTGAGATGTGTAAGGGGAATCAAATAGCAAATAAATGAACACTGAATCTGATATCTTTTGTGTGAAAAGTCATCGAAAATGAGCAAATCTACAGCTCTATACATTGACCTTGGTACTTAAATAAATAAAAGTCACAGTGCATTTAATTCTCCTGGCTACTAGAGGGCTCTGGACCCAGAATGTAAATTTTTGAAGCACAAAGACTGCTATGTTTTCTTTTCATTTTCTTTTTTTGTTGTTGTTGACCAACTCTAAATTCTCAAACATTACAGTAGCTCTCAGGTGGGATTTTTTTATAAAAATGTATCTTTATAAAGAATAAATCAGATCAGACTAATCTAATTCCCTCTGTGACAGAAGGACAGACCCTGTGGTTAAGAGGAAAGCAGTAGATATAAGCTCTTTATTTCAGTCAGGCTTTTAATTTAGTCTTACGTGACATTAATTAGGGAGCAGCAAAGCAGACTTGAGATCCTGCTATTAGAGCATGGGTGTGTAACTGCTGGTAAGGTCACACTCAATAGTAGTTATTAATCAGTCCATGCTTGCCCTGAGGGATGGGAGTGACACTGAGTGGCTTCAGAATCTGTCTTAAATCTATTACTGTATCTTATTAGTGACTGAAATGATTAAGTGGAACTTTTACTCCTTAAGTTCATGAATAACATCAATTTGGGAGGGATAACTGCCTTAGAATAAACTTGAAAATTTAAATGACCTTCTTATGATGGAGAAGGGCTTGTGAAAATACAAGAAAGAAAAAAAAATGTTTAAGAACAAGTAGAAAGAGGGCAGTGACTAAACAAAAAGTTCTCAGTAAACCAAAATGGGAGAGAGTAATAAAATTAGCCCATAGACAAGATAATTTTTTAAACTATTTAGTTTTCCAAATTACTGACACTCATCCCTGTCAGCTCAACTACTGATTAGAAACCCAATTTTACAAACCCATTTTTATTTGATATTCTAGGCTAGCCACACCCTTGGAGTCATTTCTGCTTCAGTAGAAGGTATAGAAAAGACTTTCAGGGAGTTCCCTGCTGGTGTGGCTTAAGGTTTCGTCACTGGTGCTGTAAGCCCTGAGGCCTATGTTTGACTCCAGGCCAGGGAGCTACCCACACACAAAATAAAAATTAAAAAAAAGACTTTTGGACAGGTGAAGAAGACTGTACCCATAGTGAGATCCCTGCTCTACTTATCTGCTAAATAAAGTACATATTTGTATTCCTTGACCCTATTTTGCCCAAACTGCTAATGTTGGTTTCTTTTATTTTGCCCTTCCAGTTTTCTGCCTGAATGTTAAAATCATTGATTATTTTTTTTAAATTCTAGACCCCACGGTTCATATTCAGTAGGTGAGTCACTTCACCTTGATTTATGGGGATGAGTACTCTGGCTACTTACTAAATTTGACCACAATGTTCATTGGCATTTAATAACACTGTTCTTACAGACTACTGGATGTCTGCATGTTGTTTTGACATCTAACTGTTTATCAGACAATGTCTTGTCAGTTTTGACTGCTTGCCAAGACTTGACACAGCACCTATTCTTGATTTCTGGTGTTTTTTCCCTTTTTTCCCTCTATTTCCAAATTGATCATCTGGCTGCAGACCTCTGACATATCATGGGCCGCCATCTTTAGCCTGTATTCACAGAGCTGGTCTCTAGTCCCATGACTGAGCAGTCACTTATGTGAATATTTTAAATGATATTTGTTGAGATCATTTAATTTTCTTTTTATGAAAAACAAGTGCACAGTGAAATTGAATCAGTACGAAAAAATTTCAGATGTAGTGAAAATCCGAAAATCCCTTACATTTCTTCTGCCATCCTGTTGCACTAAATGTTTTCTGATAACAATTTGGTATATAATCTCCCAGATGTATATAGCTACAAAATTTTATATATGATAAATTTTTAAACAAAATGATTATAATATTTAAAAACTTACTTTTTTATTTTATATCTGAGTTCCCTTTTGATGAATAATAGAATAATTCTAGGTTTCTTCTATTATAAAAAATATTATATATCCATGATATCATAAACTTACCTCAGGCACTTATACATATGTAATAAATTTATTAAAATTTAATTGATTTGAATTGAAAGAAACTATGATGATATCTTGATTAGCTATCTTGATTAGTCTTTTGCATTGTCTGTCCTAAAATGTTCTAGGTATAGGGTAATAGCTATAACATAAAATGTGAACCATTCAAGTTTTCAAATTTTTTAATTAAAAATTCTTCTATGAAGTTAAACATAAAATATGTAACAATGATAAATCTGTTATTTATATTTTAAAAAGGTAATCAGCAATATCTGAAAACTTTCTTTCTAAAGTTGAATTACTGTAATGATTAACCTTATAACCCCAGAAAATAATTTTTTAAACTATTGTTATTTTTAGAGAAACCTTATTTTTACCTCAAAGTAGCCCATTATTTGTTTCCTTAATTTATCAAATTTAGTGTATAGTTAAATTCAATATTTTGGGTTTCTCTCAAAGATCTTTTTATAGACTGTTTCAACTAAAGATACACACCTCTAAACATATAACACAATTTTTTAAATATTTCAAAATAAATTATGAACAAAAATGCTTTAAACAATAAATATAATTTTATCTTTATTTTTGAAGAGCAAACCTTTAGCCAATTCTCTTGGGGTCCTACTATTATCTATTAGAATGTGACATTTCAGATTCACAGATCTAAATTTTCCACTTTAGCCTACTTCTATTTTAAAATTCAGGTTCCAAAATGCCAGAAGTTTTCCTTAAAGGGTAAAATGTTAGGAACATCTTCCCTGTGAAAAGCAGTGTTTCTGTTATAAAGCTTTGGATTTTCTGGTTAAAGAGAGATGTTTACCTGAAGTAAATATAAGTCTGAAAGCTTGGAATGGGCTCAGAATTTTATTAGATTTCCCCATAAGAACCATTTTTAGTAAGGTGGCTGATGTAATCAGTGTTGTTTTTTTTTTAAATAAAAACGAAGAATTTTATTTGTACTTTTACTTGAACAACAGTGACAGAAATAAGTGTAAAATTGATTAGAGATTAAAAATACAGAAATCCTAGCAGTCAGAAGAGGAATTGAAAAGAAACAATCACAGGGAAAAGAACGAAAAACAGCATTCAAGATTATAACATCATTATTCAGTATTATAGAGCTCTCTGTGTTTGTAAAGATGTATGTGAACACTGTTTTTCATTATTCTTCAGTGACATGGTAAAGTAGGACTTCAAGACAAATCATATTATGTAGACAGAAAAACAAGGAGAACAAATACAGATGGCTTTCTTTGAACACCATTGAGGTAATAGGTAAACAGAAATACAAACCAAGAACAGTTGGAAAACTAAAATAGTTTGGAATCTATTTATTCTTGTATCCTGCTGGATTTGAAATTTTCATCATTGAATTTTAAAAATTCTTTGTGGGAGCAAATTAAAGCCTAAATGGGTACATTTTAATTATGGTGTTACCAGGGGGATAAAACACTGAACAATGTATCTAAGAGACAGGTAAATATCCTAAGAAAGCAGTCTTCTATATAGAATTAATTGCATATAAAAAACTGAGGATACATTTTTAAGGTAGAAGTTATAATATTTTGTGGTTAAAGAAAATAAGTTTCAAGAAATATATCTGAGGTCAATAGATTCAAGAGTCTTGGCCTGCAGGAAGATTTTTCTTGGTGCTCTCTGCATTATCTTGACTAGTAGCAATCTCTTTCTTTTCTGAACCCCTATGTATTTCTGGATACATGTAACACTTAATTGCATTTGTTTTTTACATATCTAATGCTTGCATCAAGTGTAAACATCATATATATCTTAACTATCTATGGTACATATTATAGTATCCAACCTCTCATTAACAAACACTAAATAAATACTGTTGATTATTTGTTGAATCAAAAATCCTCTGAATTAACTCAAATCCACCTGACATTATAGTTATTATCATTAGATCATGTTTCCAACAAAGCAGCTAATTATTAAGTATCTATTATACACAAAACTGGAGTGCTTGCTAGATATGTAGGGAAATATTAGCTGTCATATAAAACAAATGAAACAGCTTTTATTTTGTCTAGTTTATATTTTAATCATAAAATTAACCATCTGGACATATATAAGCACACAATATACACATATGCAAGCACACACACACACACACACACACACATATACACATACATACATACATATATATGTATGTATATAAGTGTGTATGTGTGTATGTATATATAGATAGAGAGAGAGAGAGAGAAAGAGAGAGTGAGAGAGAGAGAGAGAGAGAGAGTTCATTAAAATATGCATATAAAATACAGAAGTCTATAACAAGCTATGTGAAGTTTTGCTCATGCACTGGCTGCCAATTCTCAAACTCTTAGTTGCTGGTCTGAAATGAGATAAAATACTTGAGCCAAAAGTGAATCAGATTTAGAACTAAGCACAATATTTAGTTAAGTTGACTTTTTTTTCATAGCAAGACATTTTTGAAGAAGAAAGCAGTGACTTGATTTACATGTTGGCACAAGTTCCTGATGCTGTTGTGGACCAGCACTTCAAATAAGACAGAAATATAAAACTAATGCATTTACCCTGCATGCTGAAGGATTCATCTATGCTCCATAAGACCTATTTTTACCATTTAATGGTGTCGAGTGTGCAGCTAACTGCAAGGGAATATACCCCATTAATCACTGCAATGTCCATACCCCATTAATGCACCTACAATGAGAGACTTCCATAACTTTGGAATAATATAAAAATATTAAAATGAAGTATTATATAAACTATAAAAATAAAAGAAAAAACTGATTTTATGTCAATATTCATTAATATGACAATGAGTTCACATTTTTAATAAATCAACATATGTTCCTAAAAAATATGTTATTTTACCTGTTGAGTTCCCCCAAACTTAAAAAAAAATGATACTATCATGAGCTTGCAAAGATGCAAAGGAGTGAGAACATTTGTCCACTTCTGTTTCCTCAGAGTTTAAATATATATAACACTTAACTTGTTCTTCTTCAAGACTCTTCTGTCCTACCAGGATCTGATCTTTAGTGTCTATAATAATTTGTGACCTTCATTATTGTTCATTTTGTGGCCACTTACTCTGAACTATGCTCTAGTCTACACTGTATTGTTGTTTTAATTTTTTCCTTTGCTATTCTTCCTTATTTTTCTAATAAGTTGTAAAATACCAGAGAACAGGAAATATAAATTGAATGTGTATTTTATACTTCGTGGTTTTTAATCTCTCTCACAGTCCAGCACATTGCTTTTTATACCACATGTATGTTAAATTTCTATTTGTGAGACTGAAGAATAATGATGTATTAGTCTAATGTAGTGGAAGAGGAAAATATTACTTGGATACTCTGAAAATGAGGACCAGTAGTCTATTCACAGATTTAGTTGATACCTAGAATAAAAAGGAATGGCAATAAAAGCTTTCTTGTATATGCATTGGAAGAAGAGAGTAATAAGACAGATTATAGAACTAAAGAATATTAGAGCAAAAAGTGGTTAAAAGTAAAATTAAGGATCAAACTTTTCATACCAAAGAGGGGTCTAAGGTCCAGGGAAGTAAATGTGAGGCTGTGTAGTTCGTTATTCACAATCCACTTATCACCAAGCATTTTACAGAACAGATAAAATATTTTAAAGAAACAATTAATATGTGGGCATAATTAAGATGTTAACCCTAGAACCACAGAGAAAACATTTACCTTAAAGGAGAAGTATTTCCAACATGAGAAACAAGAATCTAGATGTTTAATTATTCTAAATAACTAGCACTGCTGAAAACAGATAAACCATACTTTTTCTCCACAAGTCTGAGCTAGTTTCATCCTAGGGTAGCCAGACGCGTTAGGCAGCATGCCCACTGTGTCACTGATACAGCCTTGTGATAAATTGGTAACTAAGTGCCGCTACTGGTGATACATTCCCACTGACATTGTGATGCTGAATTACTTCTCACTATTGCTTTCCCTCTGGATGGTTGAATTCTGCTGACTGGCCAGAATGAGATTAAATTGGTGGCAAAGGGCTACCAATATACTGTGACTTCTCTAAAAAACATGGTCAGTTTTCAAAGTCATAGGAATATAACTGGCAGTCATATTCTATAGTATTTTTACACATTATTTTGTATTGTCTGATAACAATAAATTTTGGGTCAACTGGAAAGCTTTTAAGATTCCTGTCTTTAAGAGACTCTTGACTTCCATTATATTACAATTTTTTTTTTCTGAAGATAGATTTAGGAGAAGTTTTGAAGTAATCATAACTTGAATTTCTGATGGACCAATTTTGCTAATTATTCATAATGCTTAAATATGCCTCACACTTTTTGAAAAATAATATACAAACATATAGGAGGGCTGTCCACAAAAATAATCCACACATATATGGCTCTATTTTTGATATTATATGGCTAGATACTTTCTGGACAACCCTTGTATATCAGATGAATGTAAAGGAAAAATGGAAACCATTTATATGCAGCTATTCTTTAACATTTTTCTCTATATTAAATTACATGGTTACATTTGAGAGGCAGGTAAAATGGCTGGTTGCATGATAACCTATGAACTCAGTATTAATATATAATAAAGCAAAATTGCCATCTGGATTAAGAAGTAACCCATATTTTTATTTAAACATTTTTGGAAAATAATATATACTTGGAACCATTTTCCAAGGCAGAGAGTGTTGCAAAGTTACTATCAAATGTGGACAGGGTTGTGCTCAGAAGAGCTAAGTATAATGCGAGCTTTGACCCTTGTTGCATGATTACAAAGAAATAATTTGCCCTTTCTGTGCATTTTATTTTTCAAAATGTAAAATATTTGAAATAAAAGCATTTGTGGTGTACATAAGAGGCAGCGAGTATTTTCAGATCTTCAGATGATAGGTGCCATATAAATATAAGATATAGACATGAGCATGTATTTAATACAATATTATTGTGATAACTATAAATATAGAAATGTCTATTTGGCTACTTGGTCATTGGTTGATTCACTTATTTCAGAAATGAGTTATACTTCTAAGATATTATCATCTACTCAGTATGACAGACTTTAACTTTACAAGGCAACTGTCTGATTATTCCTGTGAAGGGTGCACTCTGTTTCTGGATTTGTTTTAGAAATAAGTTTCTTGTCTGCAAGAAATAATCTAACTTTATTCGCTGAGGGAAAAACATAATCAAACCTTATTTACACCATTTGTTAGTCCTATAATATTGACTCAGACTCTATGAGAAGAGTGTGTTGGTTAGTCTTCCTTCCTTTAAAAAAAATAAAATTATTTGTATTTCATCTCTAGTTATGTAGGATGATAATTGAAGCTGTCCATACTTGCATTGACTTTTCTATGGGAGTGACGATTACTACCTTAACAAATAAAACCTTTAAAAACATTTATTTAAAATAAAATTATCCAAGAGTTTTACATAATTTGATGGGATTTCAAACCTTCTTAGAATTAGTTTAGATTGTATACATAATGTGACACATGAAACACATTGACCCTATAGTTAAAGATACTTCTAAAACAAATCCTTTTTTTTTTTTGGTAGTTTCCTGGCTGGGAATCCAACCCAGGCCATGGTGTTGAGAGCGCTGAAGCCTAGCCACTACACCACTAGGGAACCCCTAAAACAAATACTCTGGAAATTTGAAAATATAAATATATAAATAGGCTTTCTTATCCTTTTCAAAGTCTACATTTTATGAAAGCATGTGGGAGGATAAATCTGCAATAAAATTATGGAATAAAAGAACGTAAGTGAATTGACCAAACTAATTATTATTATAACTATGTTCTATTAGCATAATTCTTTGACTACAATAGATGCTATTAAAATGTCTTCTTATTGTCACTTTAAGTAGTTTTTAAATTCTTATTCAGAAAACCACATAAAAGAAATTTTAGTATAATTCAAGATCTTAGATAATTAAGATTAATCTTGCATTTTGTATCCCACTCCAAAATAAATGAATTGTTTTCAAGTGTTTATAGCTTATAATTAAATGTTTAGTATTCTAAGAAATTTAAAATATGCAATAATCTTGCAGCCATTTAAAATCAACTATGTACACAGTCTCAGAATCATTGGTTTACGTTCACTGGTTCAGATATAATATTCTTGAGCTGTCATTTCCAGCATTGATGACAAGTCAAAATGTGTTGCTGGGTATAGAATGAGAAAAAAATATATCTCTGGGGTCAAAGAGAAATCTAAAATTAGTTTTGCTTAAATAGCTTTATAAAGTAGCATCCATTATTTCTAGAGCTTTCAGGGTCATCTGGCATTGACATGGACAGCAGATATTAATCTTAAGAGAAGTTCCCAATGAAATTAAAAAGTAATTAAAATATCTCTGATGATGGAAAAACCTATCTTATATCCATACTTGAGCCTAAGTACACCAGTCAGACCAGTTGCTTCACTCCAGTAAGAGGGCTTGCCAGTCCTTCAGTAAAACAGACAGAATAAGGATAAGAGGTTAAGTGCCCTTAGCAATGCAGAGTTTAATCACCGAGTACAATGAGACTTTAGGCTATCTTGAGCTGAGGATCTGGAATATTAGAGTTTAGTAACTCTTCTTTCTAGAAAACTTGATTGATTATGCCTTTGAGTCTTTAAATTATATAGTTAAATGTTTTTTTCTTAAAGATTTATAAATTCAATTTTTATCAGGTAGAACATACTTTTTCCATTTCAGAAGTGGAAATAGTTAAAAAACTAGAAAATTCTCTACTAAGCTTCTGTATTTTATTTATAAAAGGAAAGGAAGTTATTCCAGGTACTGAAGTCAGACTATTTAATTTTGAAAGGCAGGGCTACAATGTATTATATGTTTAATCTTAGCCTAAAGCCTAGAATGTCAAACTCTCATTTGTAAAATGAGAATAAAATTGGTACTTACTTATAAGGGCTATTGTAAAGATTAAACGAGATAATATATATAAAAATTGGAAACAATGCCTGGCAATTAATAAATTCTAGCTGTAACTTTTACTATTATTATTACTAAAATGTAGTCATTTGATCCTTAATCACATCTTTCTTTCTATCATGAAATAATTATAATAAATATCAGATACATTTGATTTCACACTCATAGCAGTTTAGAAAGCTTAAACAAAATAATTAGATATATATTCAGAGAAGGGAGAGGAAAAAAACGTAGTAGAGACATAGTTCCAAAGAAGAAATAACTGATGAGTGGCTGTCAGATAATAGAGAAAATGTTTTCAAGAATTACAAAGTCATACATAACTGGGTCATCTGAGACTAGTTAGTGTAAAGGACATAGTACTATTTAAATATTTCCTATGAGAATAAAAATAATAAAATAAAATAAATGGTACTTTTTAATGAAGTTTCTTGGATCATTAAAAATGGCTTCTATTACTTTCAGTGCATTATGATAAAGAATGCCAATATCTCTAAAATATTTCTGTGAGGGATTTTTTGAAAAGCAGCCTTAGTTTATGGAAGAAAATTGCCTATTCAGACATACAGTTTCATTTTAGAACCACATATCACATTTTATACTTAAGTAACCTGTGTTTTCCTTGCACTTGCATTGCCTGCTTATTTAGGTCCCACACCCAACTGCGAGTTCCTTCCCAGTTATAACAGTATATCTGGGTGTGGCATCTCTCGGAGCTGTCTCCTTTGGCCATGTGCATGAGGGCTGTTGGGAAAGAATCCAGCCATAAATGCCTCTATTTTTCATATGATATGGCTGAATACTTTCCGGACAGCCCTCGTATGTCCAGTCCAGCGTCATGAACTATCTCTGCACCTGTCTGCTCTAATGCCACTCCAGGGTGTCCATACTATGCCCTCTCCTATATATGAAGCCGTAAGGAAGGCATTTTACCAGTCCCCAGGGATGCACCATTGGACGAATTTGCCTGGGCGGGGCACAAACTATCTTTGTCTGCCTCTATCACTACTGTCGTCCTAATGCATTGAAGACACTGTCCCCTGGAAGCCCCAGTGAAGCCATACTAAGCCCCATGTTTCATCACACTTCTGTCAATATATTTTTCAAAATTTTGTATGTAATGATAGGTAATATACTGAGAGGTTACCTTTATTAAACAGAGACTGTCCACCAGGTGCTGGCAGAGTCAAACACTAAACACCAAGAATTGCAGTGGCAAAAGGTTGCCTCTTTTCTTATGACTGGTGCCACTCAGGAGAATGGGAAACTAATGCTCAAAAGCCCAAATTCCTTTACAGTTTACAGACAAAAGGTTTTACAGAGCAAAAATCATGAGTTATCCCAAGCAAGGGGTTCATGGTTGTGTAGCTCACTGATGGATCAACAGTTAGTTCAGGTCTTAAAGTCAGCTTTGATAATTCTTAGTCTGGTTTCATGAGGATATGCCAGGGGGTCACTCTGCTTTAGGGCTTTGGAGCTGAAATACAACCATGATGTTACCTTTAACTTAATAGAAACCCATACCTGTGACCCTTACTCCAGTCATGACCATTGTTTCTGGCTGCCTCAGGGGGTTAATGACTAGTAAGGGAAATGGCTAAGGCTCATGGGGCATGCTGTGAAGAAACTGTAAAGAGTGCTGGGGCTACACATTAAATCAAAACTATGCATTAAATCAGGACCCTTGGTTTTAGTTGGTCGTTTGCTTTAGAGGCTTTAAAACATTTTAACAATACATGTTACTAGTTTATCTTGATGTAGATAAACTAGTTATACATCTTGTGACTCTTGCTTATTGTATGCTATTATTATTTCTGCTGTCTGGGTTATTTATTTTTCTTACAGTCTAACAGGCCTAATCTAAGCAATTTCTAGATGATGAAGCAGGGTTCTATGTGATGTCCTTCTCCTGTCTAAGTCCAAATTTGTATAAATACCTATTTTTATTTTTAATTAGAGGTATTTTCTGAGAGGTCTTAACTCCTCTGCTTCATTTTCATGTACTAGTCATATTGTAGGCATAGAGAATATTACTATTAAATAGACCTGATTCTAGGATCAGACAAGTTTAGATTCTAGTAGAAGACAAGTACAATTAACTACTATTGTCATGAGCCAATTAACAAGGGGGATATGTTCCAAGATGTGTTCTTCATGGTGTGAACATCATAAAGTGTACTTATACAAACCTAGATAGTATAGTCCAATACACATAATACACATGCAGGCTATGTGTTATAATTTAATGCATTGCAGGGAAGGAAAAATAATTCTTCTTTTATCCTTCTGGGTTCTTGGCTGAAACTTAACTATAATAAAAGACAGATTAACAGGAGAAAAACAAATAAAAACTGAGTAGCTTGCCAAATGATTGAAGCTACCACCTTCAATATCATCTTCAACTGAAGGCAAAGGAAAATGTTGAGGGTGAGGGAGGGTGTGTCGGTTGGGAGGTTATCAAGAATAGCACAGTAAACAAGGGTAAGGTTGTGATACAAATTTAAGTAATTTAGTCTTCTGCATTCATAAGCTAAGCATTTATAGAGAGGGTTATTCCCCTCTTCCTGATATAGCCACGGAGATAAAATTTTTCTTACAATTGTAAAATATCTTCTACAAAAAGTAATTTCCTATTGGTTTTTAGACCTCCTTCCATGTCTGCTGTTTTTTGTTTTTAGTTAACCATCTTAAAATGATCCTTATGGTAAAGAGACATATTTTGAGGTGACAAATTATCCCCCTAGAGCTCCTAGAATACAAATCTGTACAGTGTGATACTATACTGAATGCTGTAGGCAAATGTCACACAATGGTATTTGGGTAATGTATCGTGCTAAGATGTTATGAAAGTTATGCCTATGAAGTTTTAACTAGGTGATAGGAAATTTCAGCTCCATTATAATCGTATAAGACTACCTTCACATATGTAGTCCATTGTTTACCTAAGTGGTTTTTCAGGGCATGACTGTATGAATACTGAGAGAAAGATTCATTTGCTGTGAACCTTGAAAAGAAATTTATCTGCCCAAATGAACTCTTGATAATTAACTGAGGTCCCAAATTTTATAAATAATAAAGAGCCTAGTGACCATTTGTTGACAGGGTCTTCTCACATAGTCTGCATACCAGGAAGAAACTCACACTGAACACCTTGTTTCTTATGCCCTCTTTGTTAAAGCTGAGTCAATCATTGCAGGAAAATCCTGATTTTGGCTTTCAACCAAAGGACTAAGACCTGCCCCATCCAAACAGAACTGTGCAACTTGGATATCTCATTTACAGACCTAATTGAAAACCTTGGCAGGAATTTCACCGTAAAAGACAGCCTACCCTTTGTCTCAGTGGAACACAATTTAAGTTGTCACCTGAATCTGTGTCTCTCAGGCTGCAACTCCTTTTTACTCAAATAAATGCTTTTTCTTCTTTAGTAAAGTCTAAAATTAATTTTGGTTTACAACTGTATATACAAGGAAGCAGTTAGGGTTATTAAAGTTAAGAAGCAGTTGTTATCTCTAATCCTACCCTGATTACTCCTCCTGCCTCTTCCCCAGTCTCAGGTTACTGAAATTCAGTGACTTGATGGGCAGTTTAATGTTGACATTCAGAGAGGTAGCTGCACTATGGGTGCCTTCAGGAGCAGAGGAATATGGAAAAAATTGCTGCATTGAAATCTACATACATCTTCAATTGCACTAAATAATGCCAATTTTCTCAAATTGATTTTATCAGTTTATATTCTCACCAGCAGTTTGGGGCAATTCATTTTGTTTTGCCACTTCATCAACGTTTGATATGTTCATTTTCTTTCTTAACATTTGACAGTCAGTGAAAGAAATGTTTTAAAATTTTTATAATACATAGACATGCTTATTTAACTATTATACATTTATCTACCTATTATAAAAATGTAATGTGATAAATTATGTATTTATGTCTTATGGACTATCCTCCAAAAAAATCTTTAAAAAAGACGGATAGATATGCATACATATATAAAAATAAGACTAAATATAGGTAGATATATGAATATCTACCTATATTTTATTTCTAATAAAACTATAATTTGGAAAAATTTTAAAGTTGTGTCCTATGAACTATCTTACATAAAATCTTAAGATAGATACATAGAAAATAGGTACATATGCGTATTCATCTAAGACAGTGGTTCTCAGCCTTCCTAATGTGGTGACCCTTTAATACAGTTCCTCATGGTGTGGTGACGCCCATAACATTATTTTCGTTGCTACTTCATAACTGTCATTTTGCTCCTGTTATGAATCGTAATGTAAATATCTGATATGTGTTTTCCTATGGTCTTAGGCGACCCCTGTGAAAGGGTCGTTTGACCCCCAAAGGGGTTGTGGCCCACAGGTTGAGAACCACTGAATTTTATCAAGCATAGTTTATAGGATGTAACTATATTATCTACCCAATTATTATAAAGCAAACACTATGCAACTAATACCCAGATCACCATTTAGAAGATTTTAGTCTACTATATCCCCTTTCATACTCCCATACAACGAAAACCTACTCTTTCTTGATCACCATGTGAAATTGCTGCTCAAGGAGAAAGGATTATAACTTGGCTCATTTTCTCTCTCATGTTATTTTACTTTATCCCAAACTTTTAACTCATCTAATTATTTTAAATCATAAAATGAGAACAATTTATTTTTCATTTCCTTCAAGTTCTCAAATAAGAAACTAATGTGGGTTTTGACTGTCTGGTTTTGTTTTGTTCCTTTTGTTTGTTAGGTTGTAGTTTCCAAAGTTTTTCTTTAAACTTTCTTTTATTCAAATACTTAGCTAGAGTGCTGACAAACCAATTCTACTTTCTAAAGACAGTCAAAGTGAATCTTATTTATTCCAATGCAATTCTGGTAATATTTGAACATCTCTACTTTCATGACTCCTATAAGGATGCTAAGCACATAGTTCACAGCAGTATTTGGCATACACAGACAGGTCAGGTATTATATGAAGATAATAAAAATAAAGCAGCTTACTATAAGGAAAGAACCTATTATTAAATTTTTGCATGAGGCTCTCCTTGTAGTGAAAGAAATAGCCTGCTTCCTGCAGCATGTCATAGAATCATATTGGTAGAGAGACCTAAGAAAGTGTCTAATCCAATCCCTCAAGATTTAGGAAGGTGAACTGATCTATTTTCTTTTTTCCTGGTGGCAACTTGTCTTTATTTATTTATTTTTTAATTCATTTTTATTGTTAGACTTTTTGGGGTGACATCTGTTAGCAAGGATTACATAGGTTTCAGGCAAACAATTCTACAGTACATTATTAACTTGATGTATAATAAGTTCACCACCTAATGTGACTTCTCTTTCCATCACCTTATCTGATCTATTTTTGAACCCTACATTTATATGTGAACATTCCTTGTAAAAAAAAATACAACAAAAAAAAGGGGTAGAAATTATAGACGGATGATAATACACGTAGATAGATATAGATATAGTGATATAAACATACATATAGATATAAGTATATAACTAGGATTTTGTTTCACATTTTTTAATTTGAAAAATAAATACTGGTAAATAAGAAATGAAGAAAACTAAAAATGCAATTTTATAATTAAGTCATATAACTAATATCTTGATTTGACAATATTCATTTGTCCTTTTTGCATTCATTTTTTAAAGATTTTTGTTTGGTTTGTTTATTTTGTTTAATTTTAATAATGAGAAAGGGAATTGAATTAGTAGAAGAGGTGTTATTCATGTTAAAAAAACATGCAGAGAGGGGAGAAGCCAGATAAAGGTAAATAAAAATGGAACAAAGATATCTTGGGCGAGTAGGATAATCTGGAGGTTCTAGAAAACAAGCTTGACATGATAAGGAAACTGGGCCAAGACAAAAAGCTCATCCCCTCATTGACAGGTAATAAAATAGCATAATTTTGATGACCTGCCTGGAAAAACACTATTCCCAAGCACAACTATTATTATTATTATTATTTCTAAATCATATTCTTCTTTTTATACAATTGCAAACTATTTTACTCATTCAATATTTATTTTGTATTACATTTTTTTCTTGTTCTTTACAGGATGTTGCCTTTTCTTTGTTTTTCTGAAGTAATCACTAACATACAGAAATGCCTCTATATTGTATATTAAATGGTTGCACAATTTCTAGACAATGCTTCTATACCCAGTCAGTCCATTTAAAAATGTTGTTGCATATCTTTTTTATTTTCACATGATTATTCAATGTTTTGCATACACACACACACACACACACACACACATGTATAGCCATTTTATATATACTTTCTAAAATTTATACTTTCCCTACTTCACACTTGTAAGATGGCTATTATAAAAAACACAAGAAATATATTCTGGCAAAGATGTGGAGAAAGAGATTTCTTACACACTGTTGGTGCAAATCTAAACTGGTACAGTCACTATGGAAAACATTATAGAGATTCCTTGAGAAATAAAAAAGAGAATTATCACGTGATCCAGCAATACCACTTTTGGGTATATATCCGAAAAAGTAACCATTATTTCAAACCAATACTATACTCCCATGTTCATTATTTACAATAGCCAAAGTATGAAAACAACCTATCTATAGACAGAGAAATGGATCAAGAAAATTTGTGTGTGTGTATGTGTGTGTGTGTGTGTGTGTGTGTGTGTGTGTATTTAAGGCTGAATTAATGACACACACACACATGCAGTGAAATATTATTCAGCCTTACAAAAGAAATTTTGTTATTTGTGACAGTGTGGATTAAACAGGAGGGCATCGTGTTAAATGAAATAAGCCAGACAGAGAAGAACAAATATTGCATGGTATCACCTATATGTGGAATTTAGAAGAAAAAAGTCAAACTCATAGAGATAGTAAGTAAAAAAAGTGGCCAGAGGATATAGACCGGAGGGAATAGAAAGAGGTTGGTAAAAGAGTACAAACTTTCAGCTATAAGATGAGTAAGTTCTGAGAATTTAATGTATAACATGGTGACTGTTGTTGTTAACATTATGTTGTATAATTAAAATTTGTTAAAAGAAAAGATTTTTTGGCAGGGTGGTTCCCTGGTTGGGAATCGGACCCAGGCCACAGCAATGACAGCACCGAAGCCTTAGCCACTACACCACCAGGGAACCCACTAAGAGAAGAGACTTTTAATATTTTCACCAAAATATTAAAAATGAGGTGATGAATGTGTTAACTCAATGGGGAGAATTTTTTCATAATGTATACATATATCATGTAATCATGTTGTATACTTTAAATAAATATTTTATTTCTGAATCGTACCTCAATAAAACTGGAAAAAAACTGATTTATACGATTTCTACATGTTCTGGATAACTATCCTTCTTTTGTGTATATTGTGAAGGAGTTTTTAAGGTTCTAAACATGCTAGTGGGTAAAGTTAACCGCTAATTTTATTTTATTAAGGTCAAAAATATGTCCTTTATTAAGAAATGGTTTATGTTCTGCTCAGTTCTTATAAATTATCTGTGTGTTTTTTAATAAAAAGTCTTGATTCTATATGAAAAAATGAAAGTGTGAATATGTGCTTATTAAATCACATTTATTTTTAGTATTGTTCACATTTTCTATGTTGTTAATTGCTTTTAATATATTTGATCTACCAGTATTTAAGTGGGTATATTTTGGATAGGTTGAATGTTATATTTCTATTATCTTTACTTTAAATATTATGAGGCTATGTTGTAAGTTATATGAAATTATAACATTGTTTTTCATTCTTAAGCCATTGTTCTTTATCATCAAATCATGTCCTTTTGTTAATACTTTTAGACATAGGTTCTACTTTGTGTGATAATACTATCACTACTCCAGATATTTTGTTTTCTCTTTTTATTGTTAGGTTTATTGGGGTGACATTGATTAGTAAAAATTACATAGGTTCCAGGTGTACACTTCTATAATAATACATCATCTATGTGTTGTGTTATGTGTTCATCATCCAGAGTCAGTTCTCTTTCCTTCACCATATATTTGACTCCCCCTCTCCTCTCTCATCTCCCTCCCTCATACTCTCATATAACCTCTAAACTCTGATTGTGTCCATGCACATGCAAAAGAATGAATTTGAGTGCAAACTCTCACCATATACAAAAATTAACTCAAAATGGATTAAAGACCTCCACATAAGACCTGATACAATAAGCTGTATAGAAGAAAACATTGGTACTAACCTTATAGACCTCGGGCTCAAGGAAGACTTCATGAACCTGACCTCAAAGGCAAGGGAAGTAAAAGCCAAAATAAATGAATGGTATGATATCGAGCTAAAAAGCTTCTGTAGACGTTTTCTAACTAGTATTTTTCAGTATAACTTTTACCCTTTATTTCATTTTTAGTGTTTTTCTAAATTGCATATTATAAAATTATTATGAATTCTCTAGCCTTTATTAAATGAGTATAATACATTAGCATTTTAGGTCATTGTTTATCATTTAGATTAATTGTTGTGATTTTACTCTGTTTGCTACTAACCAAGGTTTTATTTTGCTTCATCTCTATCCTCTTTCTATGCTTTTGGTGGTAGTTTAATTATTTTTTTCTTTTTATTGCTTTGGAAGTCAGCTATTTATTTGTATTGTTGTGATTATCCTTAAATTTTCACAGGCATTTATAGTGCTATATTTTTCTTTTTATTTTTTCCAATGTTCTTATGGGTCTCAGATGCAAATTATTAGATTGATCATAATGCTTATTTCAGGACACACTCTGAACATAATCATTTTCTATGTTCTGTATATCAATTTGTTGTAATGCATTAAGTGCTTATAATTTATCATCCAACACAAAGCCTGAGCCTTGAAAATGACTTATATCTACTTATGAGTTCCTTCATAATTCTATTCCTTTGCTGTCTGTCCCCTTGAAGGAACCACCTGGTGAATTCGAAATTTATTATTTTTCACCTTTCCTTTTCTATAGCCTTATCTAACGCTTTATGCATTTCCAAACTGATCTTATAAAATGTTAGTTGTTTCTAACATTTTATAAAGATGTTTTTACTGTATAAGATATTTATAAAGTTATATTTTTCACTTAACATTTATATTTATTTTTCTTTTTGATACTTTTCTAGTTCAGTAATTTTGACTGGTATCTATTTTTATCAACCCTTTGTCAACTATGTGAACTGAAATGTATTTTCAAAGTTTGTAGTTTATCTTTACATTCTTTTTAGGGTATGCTTTAATGAAAATGTTTTTAATTTTTATATGAGAAATTATTTTCTTAAAATTTATAGTTTATAGTTAAAGTTTTTTAGTTTTTATTTTAAAATTTTTCTCAACTTCAAAATTATAAGATAATAACCTATGTTTTTTACTAGTTTTCAATAGCATTTGACAATAAGACTTTAATCCATTTGAATGTAACATTTAAGTTGTAAGGAAAAGATTCCATTTTATCTTTTTTCCATATGGAGCTTCATAAAAGTTTCTGTTCTCAGAGAATAGGCATTATCAGACCTGTCTGGCATTTCCCTGGAAAACCGTACTCACAGGACTTGACTTTCTTTGACCTGACTCAGTCAGTGTTCATTCATTGTGAAAATTATTTATTTGCCAAAAATAAGAGCTACAGTTGTTTTATGTCATAGTCTCCTGAAATGGTAGTAACAATTGGGTCAAACAAAAGCTATCTAAAAAATTTTAAATTTAGGGACTTAGATGTCTATAAATTGTTTTGAAAAGATTCAAAAGGGATCTAGAAAAAACTCGAGAAACCCTAATTTCTCTTGCCTGGCTGACTTGGAGTTCTGCACAAGTAGAAAAAAAATGCTAAAAGCAGACTTGGATATTGTCTGCTGGAGCATTGAAGGCATACACTGACACATATACAGAGAACTTGGGAAAGAGTGGGAGGCATACTGGTTTAAGGAATTTAAAGAAGTCTCTGTCCAATCGTTAGCTGAACAACACTAAGATGCTAGAGCAAAGACTCCAGCTGCTGGATATGACAAAGCATACAGACTTTAGATTAGCCCAGGACTGTTGTTTGATGAACAACATTAGTCTATACATGCAAGAAGCCCAATTAAGTTCAATTAAGATTAACTCAAAAAATTTTCACACCTAGTCACATCATAATTAAGCTCTCTAAAAAACAACGGAAGAATTGTGTAATTAGCAGGAGAGACCGAACTCATAACATAAAAGGGATTCTCAATGAAGTTGACAGCTGATTTTTCTATGCAACATTTTTCTGAAGGCCTTATCCAGTTTAATAATGCAGAGAGTAAAAAGGTATCCAGATTGGAAAGGGAGAAGTAAAACGATCTGTTTTTATAGATGACATGATCATATATCGAGGAATCTTAATCATTTCACATAATATCTATTTCAACTAATGAACTGGCTCAGAAAGTTTACAAGATACAAGAACAATAAGCAAAAATCAATTGTATTTCCATACATTAGCAATAAACAATCAACAAGAAATAAAATACTTAGAGAAATTAACAAAAGAAGTATAAGATTTATGTATTGAAAAGTACACAGTATCGTTGAAAGAACTTAAGGATGGATCTTGGAAACCTTATGCTAAGTCAAAGAGCCTGTCACAAAGTATTATATAATTTTGTTTATATGAAATGTTCAGAACAGACAAATCCATAAGAATGGAAAGTAGATTAGTGGTCGCCAAGACTAGGTGTCAGAAAAAACAAAGAGTGAGTACTAATGGACAGGAGGTTTCTATTTGAGGTGATAAAAAAGTTCTGAAATTAGATAACAATGTTAGTTACAAAAAAACTGGAAAGGCACTCTTCACTTTAAAAACAACAGTGTTTTGGTATTTATAAAAAGTATTTGACAAAGCAGGTAAATGGGTAGGGTAAAGTTCAGAACACAGAAAATAAAGGTGTTTAAATATTATTATCAGCCTTGACTAACTTTACCTAGCAGTTTTTTTTTGTTTGTTTGTTTTTTTAAACCACACTAGGATACTAAAACAGTCAATTGACATTTTGGTCCCTTTTAGATTAGGTTTAATAATTTGTTAGGGAATGTAATTGGTAGTGGAATATAGAGATGCAAATATTCTTCAAAGGAAAAATCTCTTGGTAATTTTAGTATCTGCCCAGAGGACTTACCCAAAGCCCTAGATCTGGGTTTCTTTGTCATTCATTACGGTGTTCCAAAAATCTCCACATCTCAGTATACACATTGTTACTCTATCAAGTAATAATATTGTATCAAGTAATAATGTGCCAAGTCTTTCTCTCTGACAAATATATTCTGGGTTTATGCAGGTACAATTCAATACAAAGTTGTATGTGGTTAACTGGAATAGTTTTGGAAAGATTTATCACTTGTAAATATTGAAGCTATCTTAATGGAAGAAACTTTAAGCAAATGATACTTTATCTGAATTGACAGATATAACATCTATGAATTTGTATTTTTATAAAACTTATTGCACCCTTTTTCAAACCAGTTGTTTTACTCTACTTTGCTAGAAGATTCATTCTCAAAAGAAGGGTCAATTGACAATGAACACAAACACTTCCAAACGATAACCTTGTTTTATTTGTGAAAATTAGAAATGTAAACTAGCATTTCAGGGACACTCAACATCACTCTATACTTCAAAATTCCTTTGAATTCTAACATCTTTTTGAAGTACAGTGAAGAGTTTTAATCTCTGAACCAAGAATATTTAAAAACAAAGAGCCACTAGAACAAAGCAATAGACAAAAAGTTAAACAAGACTCAGAATAATTTTCTTGTTTCTGAGAAACAGATGAAACAATTGGTAACTCTGAGAAAATCTTAGATAGGTTTTCTTTAGAAATCTCATAAAATATGTTTATCACCTATTATAATTCAACTATCAGGTCAACATTTACATATATAAAGTATTTATTACAAAAACTATGTTATAAGAGTATAGGAAATAACAAAATGGAAATACATCCAGCCAGAATATATTCCCTGCATATTATTATTCCAAGTTCCTCTTTATATTATTTTACAATTTTCATTTACTATATATCATTGGCATGTATGCATGTTGCTAAGAAAATTTTACAACAGTTAGAAGTGCTCAGTTTTTAATAAAACTAATATATCATATTTTATTTAACCATCTACTTTATGTATTTTCATTAAAAAATAAGTTATAAATTCTGCTATAATGTGCATCTTCCTACATACAGAATTAAAAATTATTTTTCTAGGATAAATTTCCTCTAAAAGTTGTCTGTAATTTTTCCCAAAATAACCAAACACTTTAATATTTGGGAATATGAACACATATAAAGGTGGGGAGAGAGAGAGAGAGAGTTAAAACTTAGTAGTTAAGTGTTTGAAGTGGTTTGAATCTCTTCCCGATCATTTACTAACTGCAGATCCACATGCAGTATACATGAACTATCTTAGTTTTTCTTTTATGCATATGAAGATATGTATAATACCTACATTAAAGGGCCATTTATATAAATGCATATGAAGTACTTAGTTCCGACTCAGGCACATACTAATTATTCAATAAATGGTGTCTATGATGATGATGATGGTGTTGATGACAAAAACAATGGTGAGAAAGAGAAGAAATTCTAACATCCTTTCTAACATTTATGATCTTTGAAGCTAGATTTCCATTTTGAGACTATATACACAAATAGTATATTCTAGCAGCTTTGTCTTAAAGTAATACAGTAAGACATGCATGTGTATTGATAGGAGAGGGGTTTCACAAAAGACAAAAACAAAAAACATAATTACCCAAGAAGGCAAGGATTCTGCAAAAACTTCATGTGCATGATTTATTACATCCGCATTTTCCCAAAGCTATTCCCTACAGGTGTTGGATTTTATTTGTGGATACAGTGAAGGTTGATATCAGTACATTGATTATACCTAGTACATAAAATACAATAAACTCTGAATATAGCCTGTTGTCTAATCTTTTCTGGCTTTGAGAACTTAGGGAAAATGTGTCTCTTATTCCAAACCAGTCAATGGCTAGGTGATATAGGATGATGAATTCCTAGACCCTCTTCCTACATGCCTGGGCATGCTCCACTCTTTGTTTTTACCCTGTAAATGGAACAAAAGATAGATATAACATTCTGACATCCATTGAGCAAAAACTAAATGTAACAAGATCAAAATTGATAAAGTAGCTGTCAGCTCAGTGTGATTATTTTTAAAAATTATCTTATAAATATACTGTTTAATAATACATACTTGCAATGTTTTATCAAGGAGTATTGAGAATATCCCCTTCATTACATCTTTAATAGCATGACACAATGGATATTATACTATTTAAAGATCTACTGGTGCATGGAAAGAACATTAGATTAAAGTCAGGAGACCACAAATGTATTTCTATTTTTACATTATATTATGCTACAAGCTTGGGCAAACAAAAGGTATTTACCTTTTCCTTAGCTATAGATTGATGAGGTAAATAAGGTGATCCCTAAGTTTTTTCTAGCTCTAGAAGTCAAGGAAAATATTTATCAATAATTCCAGTAGATATTGTTACTTCTGTTTGCAGATGAGTGAAGTCATGAGGATGTAAGCAACTCCTTTAGGTAACATAGTGGGTAAATAATAAAAGTAGAATTTGAGCCTGGCCATGTCACTCAGTTTGTCTCATAGAATAAAAGATGATGCTAGCAGTAATGTAGAAGATCAATTTGAAAGAACTAACCTATAAAACAGAATAAATAAGAGGTTATTTTAGAACCTAGGTGAGCAATCATGAATATTCAAAATTGGGTAGTAGCAGTGCGTATAAAGTGTAAAGAATGTATGTGAATAATATTTATGATAAATTAACAGACATTGATTATCCATTTTACCCACTGAATGTGGGGCGAAGAAGAGAGAGAAATCTAAAATAATTTCTGGATTTCTGGCTTGAGGACTACATAAATGGAATTTGCTATGATAGGGAATGTGGGAAACACACAATAAGAGGCTGAAATGATTAGGTTAGGAAAAATTTCTGTCCTACAGATGTTGATAGGAATATATATTAGATTATAGGTAAATGATAGGTAGATAGATAAATAGAAAAATAGATGATAGATGATGACAAATAGATGATAGATAGACAATAGAATGTGACAGATAAAGACAATTAGACCATATTTAGATATTATCAAAATCAACAGGAACATGCAAACCCATGGATATGGAAATAATAACTAGAGAACATAATTAAAATAAAAAGGAAAAGGAAAAAAATGTGACTATGCCCCTCCTGGAGTATCAATACATAAATGAGAGAAGAAGGTAGAGAATCTAAGAAGGAAAATATCATTACTGAAGTAAGAAAATAATAAAAAGAATAGAAGAGAATAAAGAAAATAAAGACAAATCTAGAAAGGAAATAATTTCAAAAATGTACATACAGATTGATTGTAATACAGTGTGCTTGAATTTGAAAACTAGAAAGATATTGGTGACTTCAATGAGCAATTTCAGTGACTTGCTAAAGATATAAGTCAAATTGAAAAGAGTTGAGAATTAAATAAAAGTTCATACAATTACGAACAGTTTTGGAAAATATGTTAGCTCTATTATATTAACACTGCTGGTACAAATTCCCTTATAGTGACGTTGGAATTATATGCCAACTATAATGACACTGGTGTCATTGTCACCATCTTCCCTTGAAGCCACACTGACCATTGCCAGTGACTTTTAAGCCTTTCCTTTGCACACAAATTACACAGTGCAGACCACATATCAAAGAAGACTGATTTACTCTGGTGATTCAGAGATGACTCATGAGTCCTAGCCAAACTGGTATTTCACTGAACAAAAAATCTACAGATGTAAAATAGATATTCTACCAGCATAAACAAGTATAAAACAAGTTATATCAGATTTTGGGATGAATGTATAGCTTTATCAGTATTACTAAAGACTCCTAGAATTGATTCTTCTTTAGGCTAGAAAATGCCTCATTAGCCACTGACACATCATAATTACCATATATGCTATTTAAATCTAGTTCTTGTTAGGGATGTCTCAGTGCTGTAATAACCCTGTCAGTCAACCTGCTACACTTTCTTATGAGTAAGAAGTTCTTCGAAAACTTCAAGTTATTATTGAATACTGGTGTTTAGACTTTGTCCTCGTTGATAGATTTTAATTCTTAATAAGAAAGAACATTTTACTTGAAAAACTTTGTTTCATTGTCTCTTCCATGCATTTGCCAGTGGGAAAGAGATGTAGTATAACAGTAACATGGGGTTGAACTGGGATAGTGTAACTGCATCTATTAATAGAATCTAGCGTTAGTCCTGTCACACTAACTAGCTACATAAACTTGAAAACTTCCCATACCATTTGAATATTTATATTTCTTCTTGTTAAAATCAGGAACTCCAGTAGAAAGACCCGCGGGACTTTTCCAGTTCAAAAATGACGTGTCTATTCATGCTTTTGTGTCTTGTCTCCTTTGAGTTGGAAACATGGTTATTGGACTTATTAGAAACACCCTGGGTACTACCAGTTTATTAGCATGGACATAATATTCACCTTAACGTCATTCTCTTGGACTGGAAGTGTGAAGAGATAAATGGAAGCTAGACAACTTCCTTTACAAGTTTTATATGTGAAACTGAAGAGGATCAACTGTGAGCAAAAATGCAAAATAGAACATGTCAAGGGAATGCTGAAGTATAACTTAAAATAAGGTGCACAGTGAGCTGGCTGGCAAAAAGAAGCGGGAAACAATCGCTCAGTGCACTGAAAAATTCAGCTGTTAAAACAAAATTCTGGCTAACTAGGATTTCTAAAGGCAGAGGCACCCGAACTTCAGCGTCTGTGAACAGTAACCCTCTCAAGCCAGAGACTAACCTCTATGACAGCATTATGAAGCAACGACTATTCATAATCAGCCTCTGTGTGTTCACAGAACCTGAAAATGTTGTCAAGGGCATATTTATCAAACTCTTATGAATTGAAATGATGATAGTCATAGAGGTGTTTCTACCAGTCCTCATTTTTTCTGGAGCATTAATGCAAGATGTGCTGAATAAAATGTTTTGCATGTATGTTAAGTCTTTTTGTATCGTTCCTTGAGGTGGTGGTTTTCATTAGGTAACTGACTTTATGAGGTAATATCTGCTGCCAGTTATGTTCTCCTCTCCTTTTTCCCTCCCCTGCCCACTTCCATAAAGAAAGATATTTGCAGTTGCATTTCTGAATTATTTGTAGTATCCAAACTTCATCATAATTCTATCAGCTTCTTACATCTTTCCCAAGTGAATATTATGCCCCTTCTCTCATCTTTTTATTGTACTTATTTTCTATCTTCCTACCTTCACTCAGTGTTCTCCACCAAAGAATATTAGAATCATCCAGACAGCAACTTACTCTGGAACAGTGATTTTAGAAACTCTGGGCATACTAGCATCTGTAGTATTTTAAAAAGTTCCCGGGTAATTTTAATGTGCAGCCATGTTTGAAAACCATGACTTGTCTAGAGAATTACTAATTTCTTGTTTTTAAGTTGTGGCAGACAGAGCTATCTTTCATTATAGATTTCTATGAGGTCCAATGATCTTTTCATTTTTGTGACTGAAATTCGGAGGACTCTTTTTTTTTTTTTTTGGTGTTTTAAGTTAGAGTAATAAGTGACTTCATGTATTTAGTGACTTAATATTCAGTAAGTATTTCTAGCTCAGAATTCAACCACATGCCAAGCATTTAGTTCAGAGTTGCCTCTGAATTAAAACATTTTATAGGCTTTTTGAAGGAAAAGTTGAAAGAGCAATTACATTTAATTCCTTGTTTCATGTGTATTTATTAGTTCAAATACTGAATTCCATTAGTGGCTATTCCTCATAATAAAAACCTACGTGCTTGGCCTCCAATTATTTACTGATTCTGCTCAGTAAATCTTAAAACTGAAAATAAAATAAAATCAGTTTTGTAGTTCCCAAGTTCTGGGATATTCTCAATTGATAATGCCTGCAATCAGGCAGTCCTTGGACTTTGAAACTACAGGTTGTATATTTAGCCAACAGTTGGACTATTTCTAAGGTCTTCACAATAATGACTAAGGCATACACATTAATTTAGTCTTTCTACCAATTTCTTTACACCCTTAATGCAGTTTTTGGAGACTGGCCACATATGATCCCAATGATCGTCCAATTTGCTTCTGCCGTTAATACATTTCAGAAACTCCTAAACACAGCTTTGGAAGTTTTTGCAAGGCATCCTACAAATTCTTTTCTATTGCCGTTAGTTTTTGTACCTGATTGTGTGGGCTTTGCTGATTTTTTTTTTTTGAAAAAAATTTTAAGAACATTATTTAACATGACCATTTACAAGTAGAGAATGTATTGATATTTATTAAATATACTATCAGCAATTAGCAAATTGTTCAAATTTTTTTGCATACTATATTGAACCTGTTCGCTATACTGTAGTTTTTCAATTTAAGCAGATTCTGAAATTTCTATTATTTTTAATTTGTCTTTCTGTTTATTTTGACATCATTTGTATACTCTTTAGTTTGTATAGCTTTGTATTTTCCCAATTATTTTCTATTGCAAATACCATCAACCTGCTCCATTATCATTAATAAAATCTTGTCTTGGCTATTCTTGTGTATTTATTTTTCCAACTTAATATTAAAATCATTTGGTCAAATTTCACATGATGATATCATCTTAAACTTCATTTGGGATTCTACTATATTTTTGGGTAATTTGGGGATAAATAACATTTTATTTTAGGACACACAGTTTGAGTTCCCTTCAATCAAAATCAATATGATATGTATCATATTTCACCAATTCTGAGCAAATACATGTGACTTCAGTTATCTTTTAAACAAATCTATCAAAGTATTGTTTGTTGTTTTTTAATATCTTCTATTTTGATTATTTTTTCACACTTTCTTACATTTTAAACTATATTGGAAGATACATATATGAGCTAATGATTAATTTCATCTAATTTTTGTCACTATATTACATCCTCTTTTTATTTATTTGTGTCCTAACTTAGAATTAAATTGCTTTTGATATCAGAAACAATTTGCTCTCCTTGACCTTTTTAGGCTTATATAAGCCTCCTATTTTTTATCATGAACCTTTTTTTTGATGGGGGGGTGGTATTTCCCTGGCTGGGAATCGAACCCAGGCCGCCTTGTTGGGAGCGCTGCAGCCTAGCCACTACACCACCAGGGAACCCCCATGAACTTTTTCTTTTTTATGCAAAGAACTATAAATGTCTGGTTATCTTCAGGTTCTTGCACTCTGTTTGCTGTACAGATGTTGAAAAAGATATTTTTGAACAAAAATATTTAAACAACATATAGATAGATTTAAAAATTCAATTTGCGATTTTAAAAATTCAATGCATTTTAATTGGGGTGTTTAACACATTCATATTTATTGTGACAATAGTACTTTTGTTCAAGCATCTTCCTTTTTTAAGTCTGTATCTTTGTTCTCTCCCTTTGTGTCTTTTACTTGTTAATAATCAAGTTCTCTTTATTTCTGTTTTCTTAGGTATTTGGAATTTATATACATACATTCTATATAGATGTGTGTGTGTCTATATAAATATAAACTATGTATAGATAGTTGTAAGCACAATTTTAGAAGTGTCTACACTTCTGAAACACTAAAAATAAAAGCATCTATCAGCTGCCTACTTTTGTGTAGAGCAGGAAAAGCTTTAGCTTCTTTCTAAAATTCCAAATCACATTAATTTTGTTAAAATTTTCTGTTATTCTCTAACCAGAGTATTCTTATTGTCCTAAAATAATGGATCAAACATGATTTTTTTCTTTTTTGTTATATTTGCCAACTAGATATAATCTGCACTCTATTTTAAAAATACCAGATGTATTTTGAGGTTTATTTGAAATTCTAACTCTGACAGTTTCCTTTACAACAGTGAGCGTTTTCCCCCCAAATGCATTGTACTTATATTTATTTCATACTTCTAATTTTTAATTCCTATATGCTGACTTTCATCCCTGGTTTGTTTGTTTTTAATGTGTCTGTAGCTTATCTCTGCAACTAAATTAATCTGCTTCTTTGGGGGCAACAGGGAATATTATATTAATGGAATGTGGTTTAATGAACAGTGGATCGGGCTAGACTATGTAGCATTCAATAGATCAACCACATTGCAACAAGCTACCTGAAAAATTCCCATGAATGGACACAAGTGAAGTGCCTGGCAGAGTGACTGTAGATGTTAGAATGATCCAGTAATTGGTACAGTTGGCATCAACATCTCTAATCTTCTGAGGTGGGCCCTATGGCTTGAAGAATTTTAGCAATTGGCCCAAACCATTTACATTTTAAATGGTAGAATTTAGAAATGAATCCATAAGTTGGGATAAGCAGCCCGGGAAACTTGGTACTGGATCACTAGATTAACAAGTCCAGATTCTTTAAATTATTCTGTAATACTTAAATAATTACTTTTACAAATTGAGATAAGAATCCGGAATTTTGGCTGCTTTGACTGCAGGGAATGGAGAAATGAGAGATAAGCTCAGCAGGTTTATGTAAAAATGTAAATGTAACAGGCTTTCCGGTAACACAATTATATATTGGATGGATTTATATTTTCCTGGAAAGTTGTTGATATGTTTAAATAAGATATTTTTATGGCCTTTAGATGAAAATGAAAATTCTTTAATATGTCTTACAAAACCTTACATTATCTAATAACTTCTAATCCTTGTAGATTCTGCATAATCATGTCTCACTTTATTATCTAAGAATATCTGCCTTAATATATGATGTTCTCTTTGCTAGAGTGGTTGTCCCTCACTCTTATTTCTAACAAAAAAATATTCAAGAGTCTTCTGGAGTATTTTCTTTTTTTTTTTTTTTTTTTTTTTTTTTTTTTTTTTTTTTTTTTTTTTTTTTTTTTTTTTTTTTTTTTTTTTTTTTTTTTTTTTTTTTTTTTTTTTTTTTTTTTTTTTTTTTTTTTTTTTTTTTTTTTTTTTTTTTTTTTATTTTTTTTTTTATTTTTTTATTTTTTTATTTTTTTTTTATTTTTATTTTTTTATTTTTATTTAATTCATTTTTATTGTTAGACTTATTGGGGTGACATCTGTTAGCAAGGATTACATAGGTTTCAGGCATACAATTCCAAGGTGCATTGTCAACTTGATGCATAATAAGTTCATCACCTAATGTGACTCCTCTTTCCATCCCCTTTGGAGTATTTTCTCCTTGGTGAATTCTTTTTTGCTTATAGAGGGACTGAAATATAATATATTGATTAAAGCCTCCACTTTTCATTATGGCTGACCAGATGTACAATTTTAAATGGGACAGAAAATAATAGTACTGTCCCATTTCAAATAGTACATATGGTCAGCCTAGTCTCACTGGGCTAAATTCAAGGTAAAAGTAGGCTGACCCTACGTACCATTTGAAATGGCACAGTACCACTGTTCTCTTCCCATGTAAAATGGTATGTCTGGTCAGCCTAAGTGTACCTTTATTTATAGCCCTTAGCAGAATACTTTTTAATAGTCTCTTCAGACCCATTTTCTTACTAGATATATAGTTCTGGAAAACCGAGGCCATGACTTTCCACTGGAATAATCCCAGCACCCTTGCTTTTCAAAGAACAATCACACAATAAGTTGATGAGAACGGAAGTGTAAGAGGTAAAGAAGAAAATTAAGGACTCCTTTTCATTGCCTATTTATATCATTGCTTCCTTACTGCTGTCTAGATTTGTTTTTCATTCAGCAACAAACTAATGCAAAGCAAAAAAGCTGTACCCAGATTCTTTGTGTGTGTGTGTGTGTGTGTGTGTGTGTGTGTGTGTGTTTTAAACTAGATAAAGATAGAGTGAATATGACAGATTTGGCTATGTTTAGAATGTATGTCCACATGTCCTTTCTTTTTTCTGTCCACTCCCTTCAACCCCAGGCTACAGTACAAATAAGAAAAGGTTTACATAAAATCCAAGAAACCCCAGGCACCATACCTCTAATATCCAACCGGCAGGAATATAGAAGTATATGCTCCCTTTCTTTTCTAGCACTATTCATAGGTGTTAAGATGGAATTTACAGAGTTCTAAGATTCTTTTCCCTCCCAGATCAACAATTAGAACTCCTCTCACACAAGAATTTTATATTTTTATTTTTTAAAACTTATAGCTAGCTGAGTGTTCTTTTCAAATTTGAACCAAAAAACTTATATTTAATAAACAAACAAAAATTAGATGCATATTTTGAAGAACAGTAGTTGACACTATAAATGCAGCTATACAACAGAAAAGCAAGGGGATCATAACTTTCAAAGAGGGTTTTTTAATTTTAGGTGAAAGCAGAGAAACAAGTTAGTGATTGAAACGATAGTGCCCTTCGGCTTTTTAGAGGGAAAGATATTGGGTAAAGGAAACTACATCATGGACTGCTTGTTTTGAAGTGCTTGTTTTTATCATTTCACTTTTATTTAAAATAAAATTCTATGGAGTAATAATTTTCAAAAGTTTACCTAGCTACATGATCAAAAATATAAAAAAGTATCCGATAGGGGGCACTCAAGTACTATGGACTGAAGCATCTGCTTTTTCTAGTCACATTTCGTTTAGTTGGAAAGAGGTAAAACCTTAGGCACATTTTCATATTACTTTTATATAAAGGACGATATTAGTAAAATAAATAAAAATACTGTTTGTCATGCTTCTGATATTCCCAGATAAAAAACAAATATTAAAAGGCGAGATTAAATGGTATTCTGAACCTTATTATTCCAAAAGCAGGAAAGCATGAGAGTATAGGAAGGTGAGTTGATCTGCATTTTCTAAATTCCAAACAAGGTTGCTACTACATTATAGTCCAATGTCAGGGACAATTATAATGCTCTTCTGGAGATACTTAGTTGTATAAAACAGTAATAAGCAGAGTCATGTGCCTCATTCTCTCTGAGTTTTAAAGCAGAACAATATGAGAAACTATTTAAATTAGATCTGCGGTGATACCAAGGAGGGATTAGTCTACCACCTGCGTAAAGGAGTTGTAACAAATGACGATGTTTACTTCAGGGTTGGGAGTGTGGGGAGATGAGGGCAAATCTGAAATCCACTCCAGGACCTGTGAGTCAGACGGCATTTCACCTGAACTGTGTTTTGGTATCTAAGACTTTAACTAAAACCTAAGTGGAATTCTGTGATGGTACTTAACTGAAGTCCAAAAGTCTTTTTTAAAGTGAAGGAAAAACAATGTTTCATTTAGGCTTTGAAACTATAGATAAAAAGAAGTTGCTTTTTATTTTAATATGGTCAATATCATGACAGTTAAAAAATTAACCTCTAGATGCTCTCAGGATAGTGCTCTGAATCTCATTAAGCATATTAAATACTAATCTCTTCCACTAAACTTTCCACTGAAATGCTTCGCAGTGCATAGCACTGAGCACGTGTGTTTTACTTCTGTTGTTTTCACACAAGCGAGCTTAATGTGTGCTTTCGGGTTTAAAACAGGCATGTATGAATGTTAAGCACTTCTCTTCATTGCTTATCACTGTCAGTTGCAAAGAATGAAATCACTTTTAGTACTATTTGTAAAGTCTGTAACTTAAGATACCTTTATACAGGTATGATTAAATTAAATAGTCTGCATTAAAAAGCAAGATAGCAATCCTGCTTCCCATATGACTAAACCTAATTTTTTTTTTCATAAAATTGGGTTCTATGTAGTCCCTAACAATGATGTTAAAAGAATCTCAGGTTATTGATGTACTTCAAAAGAATGAAACTAAATAAGAGAAGACAATTTGTAACTAAGTTTTCTTGGATTTCATACAGTTACTATGGTCAAAGAGATAGGATTTTCTGGAACAGTCTTGAGTAGAAATATTCTTTCCTAATGTCAAATAATTATATTTATGAGGCCACATATTCTTCTGATGTGGAAACTGTGACGACCATAAATCTGAAGTATGAGGAGAAGTAGGGCAGACAGAACCAGCTTCAGCACTACAAAGCCAGCCTATCAGTTGCCTCTTTAACATCCTTGAAGCTATAATTTGCTTTCTCTTGCAACCTACAGTTAGGAGCATGGTTGGTTCTAGAAACTCCTCAGTCAAATTCAGACCTGGTAATTATTTGTCATTTAATATATTTTACTGTATGTGAACAACAGAGTATATTACTTTTTCTGATCTGTTTTCATAGTGGTTAGACATCCAAATTGATTCACCTTCTAAGTTTTGGATAAAAAGTAAAATTAATATTAACAATCCTTTGGCTAATCTGGTGCATTTTCCAAAGGTAGGTCAATTTGTGGTTATATATATATATATATTTTTAATAATTATAACATAGCTTTCATAAAAAGCCTAGTAAAGAATATAAAAGCTGTTTCTTGTCATTTCTGTTCACTTTCTTTTGGCAGGAAATAACAAGGAGTTAAATTGGAATAAATTAATATTGGCATCCATGTAAAAGTACAAAGTTAATACTTCTTTTAGAAATAAATGCATTTAATCACAAAGAAAAACTGAATAACCAAAAGTATTCTTGGTCATCCTATATCCAACCATAGCCGTCCATTCTCTTCTGCCTTTTTTCTACTGTGTACTTCTGAATTGTTAACTTTGTCCTAACACTCTTTTTGTTGTTATAGACTTGGGTTTCCAGAACCATCTGAATGATACGCTTGGTAAAGTCTATTTATAATGCAGAATATAGCAATGGAAAGCTATAAAAGCATTTGATTGTATTTCAACTATAATTTAACTTTGCTTGTATTTATGCATAAAATCACACACTTTTACAAATCTTGATAAATATATTAAGGTCCAAATATCACTATTTTTCTTTCCACAATGAGAGGCTTGATACAAAATTAGGGCATTCTGTTCTAGACTAGAAAGCTCCCTTTTTCATTTGAGTTTTATTGTGATTAAAAAGTACAATTTTCTTAATAGAAGACACTTAGAGAGCAAAAGCCATTTCCTGTATGAGAAAAAAAATTTCTGCCTAAAAAATAAGATTTTTGAAAAGTTAGTTCTGTAAGTTTTCTTTAAAGCAACTTTTTTTTTTAAATGAAGAAAAGCTAATAAAAACAAGAGCCAAGCAAGAATTTTTCATTTTCCACTGCAGTGCTCCTGGAACTCCTGGGGGAGCTCCTGGGGGAGCTCTAGCAGGTGTAGGGTAAGGACCCCAAAGATACTTATGGAGCTCCAGCTGGCAGACAGCCGTGTCAGCCATGGGCTGAGCACCAGCAGCCCAACCAGACCGAGCACAGTAGATGTGATGCTGTAGGTGGGCCGGCTTGGCAGACACTGGGTTCACCACTGCCTCTCTGTCAGGAAGGCAGCAGCAAGCATCAGCATTAGAGTTGCACAAAGTTTTGAGGTTAATCGTGTAGTGTTTCTCATATTTATTTGATAGGAGAACGGTGGCATGCATGAAATTTAATGCTTGGATAAAAGCAGGAAGCAAAAACATCTTCAGAAGTAAACAAAACACTGCAAGTAATTAAATTAGAGTTAGTATTTTCAGGCCCAGATTTTATAATAAAATAAAAAAGTACTAAGTTAAACATTTTTTAATAAAAAAATGTAAAAACTCAACATTTGCTGTATTTCACGTAGCAAACACCTATTTTGTACTTACTCTGTGACAGGTGCTATGCCCAAATGGAGCTGTTGACAACTCTGAAGAGCTGTTCTGTGAGAATTACACAAGAAGAAATGTTTGTTTTCTCCCCTTTCTTTCTTTTTTCTTTTTTGCTTTTACTTTTTAAAAAATATACTTTATGAAGGAGATTTCTGATAATGCAATAGAAAAAAATAATTATTTTTCTCATAATCCCCACCATCCAAAGCAAAAGAATTTCACTCCTAAAGTGGGAAAGCAAACTACACTAAACTACACTAAAATACTAGTGCTCCAAAGTACTTTTTACATTTTAACAGCAACTAATTTTATTAAAGGATATATAAAATGCAATGAATATAATTCTGGTGTCCCATCTTCTCAGCTCTGTCAACTGTTTATACCTATTTCTAACTTTGTCATTGTGTTATTCTGTTTACTTCAGATACAGGGATGTGCTCCATTGCAGAAGGACTAGCAAAGAGTAGATATAGGAAAGATTAAACAAGTTCAAGGGGAAGCATGAAAAGCCATTAATCAGCAGTATGACATACTGTTTCTCAGTACCTATTGTAGGGGAAAGCCTGTGCAAAAAGATCATGTTTCGGGGGATTAAAAATTGTGAAATGCTAAAAGTTACTTAAAAAGTAAACATAAGAAAAATATCATTTGAAAATAAAGTAGAAAAGTATTAAATATAAAGTGGCTACAATACTCGAAGGGCCCCAAATAACATCAGTAATAAATATAAATCAATAAAAGTTGAACCACACTTTCTTAAGTTCTCTTTTTGCTTCTGATTCTATATGAATCCACAACACAACAGAATTCACTGGCTTTTGATTAATCTGTAAGTTATCACTGACAACATTCCTGAATGTTCTGAATTCTGAACATTTCTGAATTTGCTACCAAGTTGTGATCAAAGGAGGTATGATGTGCTGATTTATTAAATGCTGGTACCAACCCTCAAGATACTTAAATACATATTTTGTGATTTCTTATTTAGAGTCTAATTCTAACAGAAGGCTCGGATTTCTCTTTAAAGGTTTATCTGTAAAGATATTTTCCAAGAAAGATGCAGCCCTGCTTTTATTTCGTGGTCTCTTCAGTGGACTTTACGTGTCATACTTGTCATTTACGAAAAGCATGGTTCCCACGAGATCCTGAAAGGAAGCCCATTAGCACAGAAATGACATTTGATTTAGATTGTAAGCTCTGCTAACACAAGGACCATGTCTATTTTCTTCACAGTTATGTGCATAGTATTGAATGCAGTGGCTTTTGCATAATATATAGTCATTATATGAATAAACAAATTCAAACCCCTTGGGCTACTACCCCTCAGAGCTAGGCAAAAGCTTAAGGAATATCAATGAAGCTCACTGTGCAATATAGAAAAGAGTCAAAACTTTATTCAAGGAATGTTTCTGGCATTAATAATATGTAAAACCTCAAGAGTAGTGACCTTTCCTAAGTTTTTTTTTTTTAACATCTGTAAAATATGGTAAATTGGAACACATGATTTGAATCTTCCTTCTAGGTCCAACAATCTAAGAGTTTTTAATTAAAATTAAGGAAAAGTAAGATGATGACCAAAGCACAGAGATAAATTCTAGCAAGTTAAAAAAAGGACCCAAGGGCATAGTCAGACAAAGTGCTCCTGGCCATGGACCACTGACAAATAACCCCCTGCATGGAACACTAACTTTATTCTATTAATTAGATCTGGAGATGGGGATGTAGAGATTATTTTGACCACGAGTACATCAAGGTAAAAATGTATCAACAGCAACAAGCATTACAATCAGCAACTGACTTGATACTTATGGGCTATTTTCATATAAGTAGAGTGACAAGGATTGGACAAGTTTTTGGCATTTCTGTGTTGCACCCCCACGCACATACACACATGCATTGTTTTATTACTGATTACACCTTCTGAAGACACATACAGAAAACAAAATAGGATTCGTCTTTTGAATCTATGCTATTGTTATGTAAGTAATTGTTGCCTGATAAACTTGTCTAAATCAATAGACTATTTTCTTTTCTTTTTATTGTTAAAAGTTTATCAAGCAAGAGTCAGAGAAAATCAGTATTAAGAGTTTCTAGGGAGCTCCCTGATGGTGTAGTGGCTTAAGGCTTCGGCGCTGGTGCTGTCAGTGCTGCGGCCTGGGTTCGATTCCCAGTAAGGGAGCTACCCACATACCAAAAAGCAAAAAAAAAAAAAAAAAAAAAAAAGATAAAAAAAAAGTTTCTATTATTTATCCTTTGAAAGTTATAATTGACTATCAGTTGTGCTTTTCACTATAATATGGGTATCTTAAAGCATTTATAGATAATGACACTAAAGATAACCTAAGAATTATATAAAAAGAAATAATTTGCTCGGAAATAATTTTACTTTCCAGGTTTAATTAGATAACTCCATCACTCTCCATTTTCTTTTCAGGTATGCATGCCTCCTCGTAGTTTACAAATAGTGGGAATTAAAGTTGCACCCAAATCATATTTATCTCATTAAATCCTCACATAACAGTTGGAACAGCATGCTACCAGTTATAGCACACCTTTGAAAGAAATAAGTTAAAAATGTGCATTGAAATGCAGCAAATTGATAAATAAAATGAATCCAAAGGGGGGTTTTTTGTTTGCTTTTCTCTTAGAAGCTTTGTCCAGAGTAACTCTGTTTTAATTTTAAAGTACTAATAATGTTCCTCTAAAATTTTTCAGTCTTTGCCCTTAACCCTTTCTTCTTTCTCATCCTGTGTCTGCTGCTGCCTGGCAACTTTTCTGGAAGGAAAAGCAGGGTAAAAACTCAAACTGCCCTTGAGATGACAGCTGCGGAAATTCCTAGCAACCTGACTTTCGGGCCAACTCTCCTTCACGCACATCACTTCTATGAGACAGTCAGTCTTGGTTTGTTCAGACACACACTTTCCTCATAACATAACATGTACGATGTGTATGAGTTGTTACTACCTATGGTAAGAAAGAAAAGGCACAAAGAAAAATAATTAAGTTAGCAGAAATGACACCTGATGTTTGATTACATGTACACAAAGCATTGCTCTAATTGGGAAGTATAAGATTACCACTGGCTAATAATTAATATTCACATGTTGTTTTAGACCAGAAAGTAAGAATGATTGGTTCTACTTTGTTTAATTTATCTCAATGAGAAATTTCATAACATTCTATAGTTTGATAAATTAATTTATTTAACTTGTCAGTGTTAATAACACTGATTAGAATGAAGAAATTATAATGGGCCACAGGAACACAAAGAGTTTGAACAGTAACTCTAGCTTTCTGTCTTCAGCGTTAAATCACTTTATTAATTTTCTTTTTTATTAAAGCATATATAATGGAAAATAAAAGTATTTCATAGAGGCTGGTAATTATGCTTTCTCTTTTATTTATAATCCATTATAATTGATGGTCATTGAAAACCTAAAAATAAATTATTTAATTTTAAAACTCATTTTTGGCCTATACCTTTATCAACCTCATTGATGCTCATAAAAAAAATCTATATTGAAAAACTGGACACTATCAATGAGTTTTTAGAAGAAGACCCAGTATATAGAAATGATTTGATGTGGGACAAATTTATTCAATTTTGTTGTAACACTGGCCTTTTTCAGTTTTGGAGCAAATGTATAATTATTAAGTTTAATATTTAATCCATTTATTATGTATTATTATGGCTTTGTGGTATGAATCAACATCCTTATTATAATTTTTCTCTTAAAAACCTGTTTGACATGCATTTAAATGCACATGGTTTGTCCACTGATACATATCTGAGCATCTATTCTTTCACTGAATTTTTGTGAATAAGTTTTTATACCCCTTAGATCTTTGTTAACAATATCTATTCACATTCTTAAAGTAAGTCCCAAATTACAACTTGTAGATAAAATTGAGAATCATTCACAGTTGATAATAAATATAAATCCTCCCCATGCATTTGTATGCTAACGTATACCTTGACAATTAAGCTTCCACACCTGCTAACACTATTACAGACCACATTTTGAGTCATGTGTCACTCACATAGTCAATTTGGTTAGCAATTACTAAAACAAAATTCTATTCTGCTTTATTATTCTGATTACAATGTGTGGACAATGCATCCTTGATTTTCTTCCATTCCAGGCAGTAAAAAAGTCAACCAGATGATCTAAAATAGATCATATGTTTTTTTGGTTTTTTTTTCTGTGCCTAATTCATTTAATAGGTTTACTACTAGGAGACACTACATATTTAGAATGTGGCATGTTTAGAATATACATTAGAATACAAAATCTGCTGGGTATTAACTTCCTGATTATTACCCTAGCTTTTCCCTTCTAAGAGCTGACAGTGGGGTCTGGGGCTGCTACATATATTGCAGAAGTGAATGAGTCACTAGAGCACTTGGGTACATGGTTAAAAGTCTGCTTGGTTGTACTGTTCCTGGTTGCTTTCCTCTACCTTGCAATTTTTGAGATGAGTGGGTAATTGGTGGTATTGGATATAAGAGGAAGTATCTGAATGTCTTTAGCATGGTTTGTGAGTATTCCTCATTTTATTGCCAAGATTTAAGTGGATTTCCTAATAGCTGACCTCCTAGTTGACTGAATGGGGTCATGTAAGAAAGCTACCTACTTACTCTGTCTGGATGAAAGGGTAAGACTGTCATAGAATGCATGGTGTCTGGGGACCACTGAGAAAAATTACTACTTGAGCATCATTCAAAATTTACCCTTTTTCTCCTCTCCCTCTCTTTGAACTCTGCCATTCATTCCGAATTCGTGAATTCCTAGTAAGAAGTAAAATAGAAAAAAATCTCTCTTGTTGTTTCCTGTGTGGTACATTTTAGTAAAATAATACACCATAAATAGGTAAAATGATACATGTGACAAAGGTAGAATAAAAAAGTGTACACTTCTAAATATGGAATGAGTCATCTTTTAGATACTAAATGGTTTGATTTACGAGGGAAAGTAAACTTTAAAATTTAAAATATGGAAAATTAACATAAAAGATATTTTTTCATCATAGAATATGTACAAAAAGGTGAATTTTACGGATTCTTAGCAATGTCCCTCAGAGTCACCTGTGTGTTCTTTGACCCAGCCCCACGTTAATGGCTTACAAGGAGCATCCAAATACGGTTCTGGGTAAGTTTACCCATGAACAACCAGTAACAGAATATAATGTTGGCAGTATAAGAGCTTTCCTTCACTTTTCGATCTTCCTGGTGCTTAGTTTTGTCCTTGTCTTGTAATTTTCCTTTACATCCATTTTAGGTTTTAAAATATTAAATATGAAACATTTTTCAACTTTCATTCATAGGCAAGAATTATTGGTGTTACAAGGAAAAAGGGAAGACTTTAACTCTTAAAATTTCTAAGTTTTAACTCTTAGTCATTTTTGAATGGCTAAAATTTTAGGTATACTTGGGAATCATTTAGAAAGCGAAGGGGTCATACAAATACTTTTTTTTTTTTTTTAATTCATCTGATTCTTTTTTGCTGCCGGACGGTTTGGGAAAGTTTTTAAACCACCACTGTACTATGTGGAAAAACAAAACAATAAAAAAAAATACTCAAAACATTGAAAATGGTTCAAGCTACCGTTTCAAAAAGAGAAATTCACTGCAAAATAAACTGCCAACGTCTTGCTGTTTTTAGGGACTTCTTTCCATTCACCTTTCCTTACGTAATGGACAATGACTTTTGGGGGTTTTTTTGTGTTTGTTTCTGCTGAGTCACTCAATTGTACATCTTTTTTTCCCCCAAGTGCTACTCAGCAGAAAAGTTAAAAGTGCAATTTAGAAAGCATTGCGTTTGTGTGTTGAGCGGAGGAGACCATTTCCCTCCGAGCAGCTCAGTTCCTTGGCTTGTCCTTCCTTCCCGGGGAGGGAGCTGCAGGGAGCGAAAGGCTCCCGTCTGCCTGGCCGAGAGCAGCCTCCGGAGCTGTCGCTGATCCCTTCCAGCTGGCTGTGCACGGAGGCGCTTCCTGGGCGCCCGGCCCTATTCAGCCCGCTGCACGAGCCTCCCCCTTCTCTAAAGACCCCCAATCCCTCCAGGACCAGCTTGGAGTTACTTTCCCTGCAAGGAGAGCGACATAATTGTGATTTGTGGGACTCGCAGTTCGCCGTGGTGTTTTCCTGTTGTGTTAAATGCCTCTTCGGAAGGAATAGATGTGATTTAGGTGGACGCCGAAGGGGTGTGTGGTGGACTCGGGGATTCGTCAGTGAATTCCCACCCGCTGGCATCTCTCACTGCCCCTCTTGCGTGATGTAAGATCCGACGTCCCCTGAATTGAAAAGTCAAGACACACGGGCGGCTCGCTGGCGCTCACACGCACGCTCCCTCTCTCCCCTACACGCGCGCATCCGCACACCTTCCATCCACAGCCTGCTCCAGGCGGGAGACGGCGGACGGGCTGGGCTCACTGAGCTGGAGCATTCTCAGTGACATTTGTAAATGATGCTGCTAGATTCCGGGCTCCGAGACGCCGCCGCCGCCGCCGCCGCCGCCGCCGCCGCCGCCGGGCCGAGGGGGCCGCCGTGCAGTCTCCAGCGCAGGCTTCCTTCCCGGGCGACCACCATGTCCGAGTTTCTCCTCGCCTTACTCACTCTCTCGGGATTATTGCCCAACGCCAAGGCGCTGACGGTGGGAGCCAACCGAGGTAAGAAGACCACCTTCCCCCTTTCTTCTTCGGTTTTCCTGCTGAGCGATGCTTGCGGATAAGTGAGCGTGAAACTTAAGTCCTTGCGGCCCCGCTCCCGGGTCCGGTTGGCCACTGCGCGCTGGCCTCAGGGACAGGGAGAGATGCAGCGGGGGCTTTCGGAACCAGGTGCCAGGGTCCTCGGGCCCCCCCCCCCCACAGCTTTTCCCTCTGCCCCTTTGCTAGTCCTGATCCCCCACCCCACCCCCGCCCCCACCCCCTGGAGCGTTTGGACTTGACTGCGCGCCTCTGCCCGTGCATCCCAAGCGCTGCAGATGTTGGAATAAGAATTTGCTTTTCCGAGACGTCCCTCCGCGCTGACTCTAGGTCTTTCCGTTTTTGCGGGCTCTGGATTTTTTTTGTGTTAAATATGCGTTCCCTCAACTTAGTTCCTGGGTTAAACTTCCTTACCTGCTGCACCCGGGATCCGTGCAAAGACGAAAGCGCCGACTCAAGCCCCTTTCGTTTCTGCAAACCCTTTGCTGGGGCAGACTCGGGCGAGATTGTGTCATCAGCAGAGAGGCTAAGGGGCTAAAGCTTTCAAGGTGTTTTTGGACTCAGGCACCTGGCTTGAACTTGACTTTTTTTTTTTTTTTTTTCTTATACCGAAGGTGTGTGACACAGCTCATGGTACCTAGAGATGCTAACACACTCCTGGCTTTTTGCCCTTGCTTTTTCTCCATAGCTGACGAATGGTAGAAGTTTAAACGGCAGTGGGTATGGGGAGCAGAGAAGAGAAGAGAGAGGAAGTAGGGAGTATAATACACCTGGATTCTGTAAACTTTTGATCTGGAAACCCAGGAATCCCTGTGCAAGTCTGATAATCTCTGAGAGCAGAGACAGGGGTGAGAAAAGGTGAAAAAAAAATACGTAAATTGGGCCGCTGGCATTGGAATGGTTAACTGCTTAAAGTAAAATTAGATGTATCGTGGATCTAGTTTTGTTTTTTTTTAATCAAGTTCATGTTTCCTGATATAGTTCAGCTGGGTTTCAGGGGTTTAATTAGAAAAAGACAAGAAAGGTAGGAATACCTGGATTGCAATGTTTAGCAAACAGGCAAAATGTTACACTAGGAGATTTAATGATTGTATTAACATGGAGCAAATTATCAGTTGACTAATAATCATTGCTTCATTTTAGAAAAAAAAAAAAAAAAAACAACCAGGAATGAACTGTAGTGTTTTTATTCAACCTGAAGTTGGCAACTAGATTATATAGTGAAACTACTATTTACTGAATAATCTTTTAAACATGCCATTGCCACCTTACCATATAGCTTCTGAACTTGTCTTAACTTGCCTTGAAGTTGGTGTGGAATAGTTGAAAACTAAATTGATAACATGGAAGCACATTGCTTTAACTTGAAATGATGATGTCTTTGATCTGGAACAGTCAGTTCTCAACCTTTCTTAGGAAGAATGTTTGAAGTTGGACCAGAGCAGGTGAACGGAATGAAGCTTTTCAGCCCTGTGAGCTAGCAAAGTATAATGGCTCCAGCCGACTGCTGCCATTGGGCTCTTTCCCATCGAGTCCCTAATCTCCAGAAATTGCACTTCATTTAGAGCTAAATCCTTCATGCTTTTGTATGTGTTTAGGAGGGCTGGAGCTGTTGCTCCAATGTTTAGAATAACTACCTAAAGATAATCTTAAGTATAATTAAAAGTGAAAGGTAGTCCCCAACCTACTTCTGAGATAGAAAACTAAATAACTAAATAAAAAGATTGCAATTCGGTGTTACTTACTTCTGTGAGGGAGAGGGACATCTAACATATATGCAGGGCACATGGAAAAGAACTGTTACTTTTTCCTAAAACTGAGATAGAGTCATGTATCACCAGGTCAGCATAAGAAGTATTATATCTGATAGAATAAGAAAAATATTTGTAGACCAATATTTTACCACTCTTCCCTATACTTAACAAGTTTAAAAAGCATTAGAGAAGATCTAAAATTGTCACAGCAAGCTATCACAAGTGGAAAGGGTGGGTCCCATTTGGACAAAAGGAAAAGAGAAATCTTGTTGAAAGTTAAAGAAGAAAATGGTGCTGCATTATGACAAACTTGCTCACTGAAATGCTGAAACAGAAGATAATAGGAATATAAACTCAAGGAAGAGATTAATGAGATGTAGCTTTTTCACAGGCTTATGTCAATTGTCCTTGAAGAATAAAATAGGTATGTGAATTACACAGGTGTGTCTTAGAGTGAAAGAGCTAGCTAGCTTCATGCCAAAAAATGAGAAATGACTTTCAAGTTCTCCATTATTGAGTAATGAGTACCTTCTTAGGCTGTGTGGACTAGGTAGAAATGGTTGTATTACTGTCTACCTGTGTTGCTTTTCCCTGTGTAAGTTTATGAGTACGAACTCAAACATTTCTTTTTAAGCAGAAAAATATTTTAACTTGTGTGTTAGTGTTCAATCTATATACATCTACTTGTCCTTTAATTCCATATTGTTTACTTTCTTAGTTTATATTGATATTGATACATAGTTAAGCTTATGTACATGTCAGTTCTTATCAGATTTCATCCCATCTGAAAAAGGAAACATCTTTATCATTCTTAAGAGCAAAATGGGGAGATCAATCATATTTACTTAGGATCAACCAATGTGTCATATTACATTGTCATATCATATCAAAGTATTGCTTGATAAGGATTAAGATTTTTTAAAAAGTATATTTTAAAATTTCAAATTTTCTGGAGAAAAAAAGATAGTGCGGTGTTGAGAGACCTAAAACTAGTGTCTTAAATTCTGGAGTCTGACAAGATGTGGAAACATGTTTACAAATAATTTAAAGTTCATGCTGTGATAATCACTTACATGTGTATGTCTGTGTGTAAAATTATCTAAAAATGGGAATCATGTGTATGTCAAAATTTTAATCCTCCTCCCTTCAGAGGAGAATGAACTGTAATATCTGTCTTTTTATATCCACAAATATAAAAGTTTTGTTTTGAAGGTGCCTGTGTAATCATTGATATTGTCTTTCTCTCTCTTTCCCCCTCCCTCTCTCTCGTTTTCAAATTGAAACTGGTAAGAAAGAAAGAAATATAAATTTCAATGTGCTAAAGCAAGAAAAAAGAATATGAATTGATGAAAACAGAGTAAGGGAAGGAAAGAAGAGTGGAGAGAAAGCCAAATTATTTTAGGAAGAGGCTGAATCCCAATTAAAGAAGAGATTAAAGTGTATCTTTAGACAAAAATGATCATTTCTTAAATTAATATTTTCTTCTGATTTTATAACAGATGTGGAAATGTTTGCAGTGTAAAAATAATTTAAAGTAACCATCATTGTGAGGCTGGATATAATTAAAGCTTAAGAATGGAGAGATACATGAGAATATTGCAGAAAACTCAAATGTTAACTGTGCTGTAATTATTACGATGGATTTTTTTTAATGTCGAGGTAAAAGAAATCTTAGAAAGGGTAGAGGATGACTGATATAGTTAATGCACTATTAAGAACGAGATGATACTTTTTAAATACTACTTGTCATTCATGATGAACACACGCAGAGATTTCCAGTTTGCCGGTGTCTTGGATCCAAGACAGTAGTTTCTTGCTACTTGCCTTGTCAGGGCCTAGGTTATATCGTAAAGCTAGCCCCCCTTTAAAGTTACCTGGACTGAACACGACTTGGTCTGCCACAAGAATTATGACGGTGAGGGACCTCTGTATCTTCCTCTCGTTTTCAATATTACTATGATTCATCGTGTTTCTCCTGTTAAATTTTACATCTTCCATGAAATCTGCACTCACATTTGTTTAATTCTTTCCTAGTTATAGGGATTCTATGCTGTGAAATGTACCAACCAGACATATTGAGAGAGTTTTCTGTCTTCTGTGGAGGTCTGTCAAAACAATTCTTGTAGAAAGGAAACAGTTGTCTTCATTCTATCTAAATAGAGACACTCAAGAAAGTGGAATACTAAAAGTTAAACATGACTGTACTAACATAATGTCATTAGTTAAACTAATTTAGTAGTAAGAGGAACCCTCCTGGTTATGTGTGTGTGTGTGTGTGTGTGTGTGCGCGCGCGCATGAGTGTGTGTGCATGCGTGTGTGTGCGTGTGTGTGTGCGTGTATGTATGTGCATGAGTGTGTGTGCGTGAGTGTGTGTGCATGTGTGTGTGTGTGCACGTGTGTGTGTGCGTGAGTGCGTGTGTGTGTGTGTGTGTGTGTGTGTGTGTGTGTGTGTGTGTGTGTGCGTGTGTGTGTGCGTGAGTGTGTGTGCATGCGTATGTGTGTGTGTGTGTGCGTGTGTGTGTGTGCGTGAGTGTGTGTGCATGCGTGTGTGTGTGTGTGCGTGTGTGTGTGCGTGAGTGTGTGTGCATGCGTATGTGTGTGTGTGTGTGTGCAATCCGGAAAGTACCCAGCCATATAATATGAAAAATAGAGGCATTTGTGGTTGGATTTTTTCTGGACAGACCTCAAATGTGTGTGTATATGTATGAGGGTTGTTTAGAAAAAAATCCAGCCATAAATGCCTCTACTTTTCATATCACATGGCTGGGTACTTTCCAGACAGCCCTCATGTATATATACATGCATATATGTATATATGCATTATGCCTTCTTTAAACTGGCTGCTTCAGCATTAACATCTATAAAGATATCACTTTAGCCTGAAAATTGGAGTTAGATTTTTTTAATGAAACTTGTATTTTGTCAAATTCCAGATACTATATGTCTGTTTTTGTGATTTTTGTGATTATCGCCTCCTTGAAAAACAAAAATATGGAATGAAAAAACTTTTAAGAGTTATTTTTCAACACCCAACATGTACTAGTCTATTGAATAAATTTTCATATAATAAATATTGTGTTGTAACAGAATCTGATAGTAGAAGAAATGTCAAAATGCATTTGCCTTTGAAATACCTGTAATTATGATGCACCAATTCTTGTAATTTGAAATAATATTTTTAGTAGCTGGAATGCTGAAGAAAAGTAAAGTAATCAGTTCATCAAAATATGTATTGTACCAAACTTCTATCAGGAAAATGGTCATGTTTACTCTAGGTAGTTCAGAATTTTTTCTTATATTCCCTGAAGAAATCTAGCTCCCCATATTTAAGAATAATGACCAAAAAAAAACCACAAAAAAATCAAACAAACAAACAAAAAACTACCTTGACATACAGAGATCACAAACAACAAGGTTTTTGATTTATTTTGTAAGGGGTGAGGATGGGGAAGGGAGGGCAAAATTAATCTAACCAACCAAACAGAAAAGAGTTTTTTTACTTTTTGTCCTATTCTATGGGGTTGCTTTACATTTTCATACACATTGTTACCTTCCAAATTTAACCTGTATAATAACATACTAACTAGAGACATTGGAATGAAATTGCAACATAGTGATCACAAATTCAAGAGTCCATAGGCTTTAAGGATGTTCTGTAGTTCTTTTTCAGAAAGAAATATTTATAGTTAGTTAGTTCCTTGAAAAAAAAGTTCTACTATTTAAACATTAAATATAGAAGCATGAACCTATCTCTAAAACTTAATATGAATTTTTAAAAAGTTATTTTTGGGCTAATTCACATGCATGCCAATGAATATATTTACCTCACTTGCTTTTGAATGGTATTGTGCTGTGCCATAATATTTAATCACTGTTGTCACTATTCTGAGCTCTCTCATTTGAATAAAATGGTACTTTCTCCAAGTACCTCTGAACCCTCTATATTATAGAAAATGGAATGAAGTCTTCGTAAGATTTTGCACTACATCAGAGCAAGTAAGCTTAGACCCTCAAAATTTGTGTTGTTTTTTTCTTTTTCCATTAGAAGTTTTTCTGCTATAAGCTGCCTTCACAATTTTAGATCTATATTTTCTCCTCATAAATGATTTGGTGACCTCCCTTTCCCCCCTGGCATAACTACAAGGCCAAGTTAGAAAATATGTATTATTTATTACTCTGTTCTGAATTCAGTGATACCAAAATGTAGTTTCTCCCTTTTTCTCTCCATCCTATTGATTTAAGCTATCTCTATATAAACCCAATTATTTTGATGGAGCTTCCTGACTAAACTAATTGATGAAACTGAGAAATAACAAAATAGGAATAAAATTATTAGATAGTAGCCAGTCCGACCTGGTAAAGCAGTTAAACTCATCCTGTATAAAAAGACTACAGTTGAATTTTATGGAAAAACAACAACAATTTCCCTGAAAGACTCATACATAGTGCCTTCTAGCTATACTTTGCAGATTAAATCATATGTGCCTTTGCCCTTGTACCTATCATAACAGGCAAATTAAACCCACTTGGTTGTAATTATATATTTATATCAAGGGACAACCTAAGAGTTTAAAACAATTAGAATATAAGTAAATAAATGCTCCAAATTCATTTGTGCTTAAAGATTACTTTATTGAAAATAAGTAAAAATGTATTCTTTTTATTGTCTTTATTTTTTCCTCATTTTGTAAAATATTTTTCAAAATTAAGACACAATTTGAAACGTTATTCAAAGACAAGACTTTATCTTATTACCGGACAGATAGTTCGAATCTTTTCAGTGATAAAATGGACAACAGGATTTATTGTGCTTTTAAAAATGATCACAATAACTTTCTCATGTGATTACATTAACTTTTAGTCTGTGATTAGGTGTCCAATTGTGGTTAAAAAATGCAATGGTGTGATTAAATAAATGGGCCCACTCATTTGTTATTGATTTCTTACTAGGTCATATTCTTGTATCATGAGTACAAAAGGCTAATGCTTAAGTTGGTAGTGATTGTGCTACTTATATTGTTTAATTACTTTGCCATTCACATTTGTTGAAAAATGGTATGTCTACATTTGGGGTTTCTCAAACATTCCAGAATAGCTGTAAGTATATAGCAGTTGTCAAAGGAGCCTTTACCTACAGCAACAATGAAGAGTCACTTTAATTAATATATTCTTACTGTAGAGCCATCTGTTTAATCTTATTTTTCTCAGATATAAACTTGGACTTAGACTTGTATGTATATATGAAATATTCCATTTATACATGAAATATATAACTGTTCTTTATAGAAAATAAGTTGAGAAAGCACCTTTTCATAGGACATTTCTTCAAACTTTATTAAGTATGAGAAAAAAAAAAACAAAGATTCTTGAAGAAGATCACGTTGCCTTGCTAAGATACCAGCGTTACATCTTATCTCACTATGCATTCTTATTAACAGTCAGACAGCTCTTCCTGGAGTTCCATTCACCTCATTGTCCTGGCTGCCTTAGCCTTGAGACCAAAGACAGGTATTGTTGAAATGTGACCTCATTTTAGTCGAAAGAATATGTTTTTTCTTTAGGTAAGATCAAGGTACCACAGATCATCTCTTGTTTTGTTCTAACGGTCAATAGAAAATTTCTTCCTAACTTTCCCACATTATATTGACGTCTTCAAGACTTCTCAGCTTAACTTTAGAAATACGAATACATAATTTCTTAAGAATTTTTCTACCGCTGAGTTTTTCTTTAATGACAATGTCATCTTAGCCCTTTCTTCTTAAAATGAGAAAAGAGAACTACAAGTGGAGGATGAAGAGAAGTAAAACTTGGTTATGGTTGCTTGCTTTGAGTGTTCCTAGGGTATTTTAAGGTATTTTGTGAAAAAGAAAACTGTAGGTGTAACACTAATAACAGAATAGGTTTTGAATGCTCTGTTTTCCCAAGAAATTAGGATGTATAATGAGAAGTAGGACAAAGATGCTGAGAGAGAGATCAGTCAAGTAAGAATTTATTGAAGCTTCAATCCACAAAGATCAAGTGACTGAGGCAATTAGGAACCTCAAATCTTTGCTAAAATATAAATTCTAGATTACTTAAAAAATACTTGGTTTTTAATTATCTTCTAAGACACTATGTGTTTTCTAAAGCTGTTAAGGGTATATTTTATTGACATGAAAATATTAAAATAACAAGTATTGTTTATTAAAATATTCTGCTGTAGTCAACGCTATTAATTTTAAGGTATTTTTCTCAAAATTAAGGTCTGCGAATATAGTGATAATAATGCTAGCTCATGGGTGAGATTTTTGACTTATCAGGTGAGAGTATTACAGATTGTTTCTACTGGGCACCTATGTTTCTGCAATTTTCATTAAAAAATAAGCATGATTTGTAGACAGAATTACTAACTCAGAATTCAGGCCCTCCTTTTGCTAAGTTCTGATATTGTCGTTCTAACACCAGGGCTGGCTAGCACCAGCACCATGTTAATGACCTAAAGCACTAGTGGCATACGATGCTTATTTGGAGAAAATAAGGTGACTTTATTTTATATTGACCCACATTAAAAAGAGAGAATTTAGAACTTAAATATTCATTCGACTTCCGTCCATCTTTAGATTACATTTGGTTCTATTGTTTTTTCCTCTGCTATGGTATTTTCTTCTTATTTTCACTTGATAATGATATTGTCAAATTTTTTTAAATTAATCCTGATAGTGTAAATATCAAAAGCTTGGTACTTTCCCCATTCCCCTTGCTGCTGGGAGAACATAGATTATGAAGGTCGTGAGGGTTTTATGTTGTGTCTGTTTTAATCTGGGTGCTTGCGAAAACCCCATCAGAGTTTTACACAAAAACTTCTCCAACCAACTCCCAAAAGAGAGATGTAACAGTGTTCCTAACACCTTCCATGAGTGTAAAAAAAAATAAAAAAATAAAAAAGCATGTGAAAACACATTGCACCATACACTGCATTGCACAAATACCCATTATTTTATTAATTATACCATTAAGTTAATATAAATTACTAATAGTAAGAGGAATCTCTGCCATTTTCGGGGTGCTTTTCTTTTTCACATTTTATTCCTACTGACATCATATGATCTCTGAAGCGACAACCCGTGCGGGTGAGAGTGATTCATTTATTTGTTCACCTGGCCAAGAAAGTGGAGTAGATATGTTTTGGGTGCTGTTCTAGGTGTTGGGAATGAGGCAAGTGAGCTAAAAGGCAATGTTACTGGTGTGATGTTTATTTTAATGTGGGAGAAGACAGAAATTATCCAAAAATAAACTAATAAGTAGTATTTTGTGCTAAGAATAAAGAAAAATAATGTAATGGAGAGAAGTGCTCTGAGGATTGATGGTTGTAATCACAGAAGGCCTTTTGGAGGAGGATGACCTGTTTGCTGAGACAAAAGTAATAAAGGAACAAGTGAGGAGGACTTCTGAGGGCGAAGCTTTCCGTGCACACCCTGGAGAGGAAGGCCTGAATGCAGTATGCAGAGAAGGAGGGAGGTCTGCTTTTCCGAGCTGTGTAAGGGCGGGAGGAGGCGGGGAGAAAGGCATTTGAATGCTGATGCCACAGTAGTTCAGGTAGAGCTGTGCAGTCAAGGTGAAGAGTTTGAATTTGGTTCTGATTACAGTAGGCAGCAATTGGATGTTTAATCAGAGGTGACAAGGCACATTATTTAAGAGATCATGCTTGCTGCTGAACGAAGGAAGACAAGAAGGGACACGCTGATCTCGTTACGAGGTTATCGTAATTGCCCTGGAGAGAGGTGCTGGTGGCTTATGCCAGGGGGTAGCAGTGCAGATGAGGACACGTGGGGAGGGACTCACTGTAATTGAGGAAGATTTTCTATAACAAGTGCAGCCCTGCAGCATAAAATAAAGCCTCAAATTATTATCTTTGAAGGTTAGGGTTAACATTCTGGGTGATTTAAAAGTGAATGCATTCTTTTTTATACCACCACTTATTGTGTTGTAGGAAATACATTCCACAACATAAGGCATGTGGTAGTCATGTGTGGATGCTGAAATATTATTTGCCTTCTTACTATTTTTCTCTTATATTTCAAAACTATTGTTATTATCTTCTCTATTATCCCATATTATCCATATCATTCCTGCTGAATGGAATTACTAGAGTCTGCCTCACAGTATTTTTTAGGGGGGTTAGTTAAAATATTACACATAACAACATTGTAAGCATTGGTAAATAATGAAGCAATTATTTGTCTGTGGTTTCTACCAATCTAAACCAGTATAACAGCAGAAGAAATACACATTGACCTATGTAAAGACCCATTTGTATTTTTTTCTTGAGAAAGTCATTAGCATATTCAAGGAAGAACTCCTGTTTTATTGTCCCCAATTTTTTTTGACAGAAGAATTTGTGCTGATAGTCAAATTGCATATGGATAGCAAATTAAAGGGACCTATTACCCTCGCTGGAAATCCCATAAACATGTAGAAAGCAAAGGGGTGGTGACAGTAGTGGAGACCCTACTGGGGAAGAGTTTCTTACCTAGTGGTTATTCTTCTGGGTCAATCAGGGCCCTTGGCTTTTCTTCTGTATTTACATTAATTGAATAAATGTTATAGTAACCACTATTTTCCAGTCAATGTGATTTATAGACCAAAGGAAGAAACAATTAAACAACAAAAACCAGAACAAGCAATAAAACACAAGCTTAGCAATTGTACGACTCTGCATTTTTAGGGAAGTTTGCTTATGGCTACAAAATAAACACATTTGGGTCTATTGCATTCTTGTTGGTTTTAAAAAGGAAAGAGAGAATGAGAGGAGGAGAGAGGTTCTATTAAACTGAAGTAAAAGGAAAAATATCAGAGCCCAGAGGGTCTGTGTGAAAGAAGAAAGTGGTACAGTGTTTGAAGGAAATACAGTTAATATTAAGCTGATTGAGTTACTCTAGGTCCTAAGTTATTTGAAGGTTGTTTGGGATTCAGGGACATTGATTTTTTTTTTTTCATTGCTATTTTTCTCTTTCGGCTCACTTGCCTGTAATCTACCTTGGGAAAAAGTCAAAGTTTTATTTTAAAACTTGATATTAAAATGTGCATTCAGAGTATAAGCCTAGCCACCCAAATATTCTCATTCTTTTTTTTTTTTCAGTTATACAGGCCATCTAGTGCCAAAAATCATCCCTTTTAGACACTATTTACTTTATGTTGTAAGCAGCAGCATTATGAAGGAAATACTTCACCTCATTCTGAGGAATTACCTTGAAAATGCTACTTGGTCAATACAAGTAGTATTTCAAAAAAATAACCTGCTTTCTTAGTTTTCAAACATGATGTCTTTAGATTTAGGAAGGGAAGACATACACCAAGCAGATATTAGGTTAAAATAAAGAGAGATGCCTAAAAGCTCAGGCACTGAACATTTTAGAAATACTTATTTAAGATATTGAAGTCAAAAATCTCAACCAATTTATTTATTGAATAAAGAGTTTACAGGTTTAGTACATGTTTGCTAGATGCATGAGCAGAAATCCAATTTGTGTGACTTGAAGTTCAGTCCATTTTTCATTCATGTTGTCAAAAGCACCTTTCATAATTGGACTCTAAAATTTTAGTACCAAAATCAACATTATGCCCAGAAATAAGTTAAATATGGAGTAAATACCTAAATTTTATTAAATTTTAGAGTGACTGGACTAAATGAAATTTGAACTAGAAGATTTTGCATCAATATTTAATTTGAGACACACTGTAAATTTGTTTACTGTGTATTTTAGCCAAGGGGTGCCAAAAAGTTTGGAAATAAATTCATCTGAGTAATTGAAAACAGCAGGGATGGGTGAAGGGTCACTTGTATATTTGTGAGTATGAGGCATGATTTATGCTCCCTGACTAGAACTCTGCCTTACATCACGTAGAAGTCTGCTGAAGGGCTTCTTTTTTTTTCCATAGGGAAAGTACTATGAGAAAAGGTTCAAAATGAGTATAAGAGGTTTACTTATATTTTAGAAAAAGTGAAAAATCATTATGGACAACATCCTCAGAATAAAAGGTATTTGGGCTTTTTATGGTGACCCCTTAGATTAGAACAACTTAAACCTGCTATGATGACTGCAAGAACACAAAGCTTATTCAGATAACAGTTAAGCTGGCAAAATACCTGGAAAATCTAGCAGGAGTGAGAAAACCACTAAAGTGAAAAATACACTTTCAGAGATTGAAACTACTGGAGTTCACCAAGATTTAGCGATGTTTGCCAAAGAGGATTAGTAAAACACTCTTCTGTTTGAAATACAACAGTAATGGCTCTATCATCATGCCTCAAACTAATGCTTGAAAGTCACCATGTAAGTAAGAGTTGAGCTCAATAAACAAGAATAATAGCATTTTCTTAAAAAGTAGGAAATCATATAAGTGTACCTGAAACAGAAATCCTGCCCTTTTTCCTTTCTTCTGCAAGCAAGAGAAAATGATATAGGTAGCATTTCTTCTATAGTTACACAGAGGGAAATGCACTGGCTATGGCTTCTGAGACGTCTAGATGTAGAGAAAAGGCTGAGAAGATTTCTTTAGTCATTGTGTTAAGAATGGCACTCAGACAAATTGACTGACCTAAGGCAAGTTATAGGGCGTGTTTTGCAAACACAAAGGCATAGAGCACCCAGGCTGACCAGAAGTGCCCTGGGTGACATGTAAATTATAGAACACCCACATTGTCTAAAGGGATAGCTGATAGGCAGCTGAAGTAGATCGTGGCCTTGTGTGAATGTGGGCTGAGAGTAGCTGAACCTTTAGATAATTCAAGAGAGGCCTGGAATCGAGATATTTATGCCCAAAGTTTTAAATCTTGCCCATCAAGGTAAAATATAAAACAGAAACATAAGAAGTACTATTGTAGGGGGTCAAAAACACTGGCTGATAGATTTGACACCCAGGCTGACAGTCAGTGACCCACCATGGAGCCCCTCAGTTACAAGCATGAACAGGAGGTTAGACTGGGTGACAGGGAAAGGGCGTTTTACTTGGCGCATTGCAGACACATGTGATATGGTCTTAGAGAGCTGAGTGTAATGTCTTGAAATTTGGAGTGCATTATTGTTGCCAGTCATGGCTTTGAGAAGAAAGGTACCAAAGATGAATTTGAACAGTGTGCTGCATCCCTGCCTCTACTACTTCCTAAGCCTAATCAGGGGAGAGGAAGTAGGTACAGAGAAATTACGTAATGACCCAGAAGAGAGTTAGTGATATGATCCCTAATTGTGACTTAGGGCAGGAACACGCCACCAATATCATTGAAGAAACAAAGCTCTGTTAATAATGGTGAGGAAATGCAATGCACATGATCTCAGTCAGCCTCAGCATGCCAGAGGCCTCATGAAAAATATTTTAGGTGATGAGGAACAGCCACACAGCAAAAACAATATTCCCAGGCCACACACAGATCATTATTGAAACGTGGAAAGAAAGAAAGAAAAAAGATCAAAAGGGAGAAGAAAATATAGTGAAGTGAAGATGGCAGAGATATGATCCTGATGAGTAGGCAAATTCTCATGCTGAGACACAAATGGGATCCCATACAGGTGTGTGTTTCATCTTCTCTTTTCTTGGGAAAGCTGTGACTTAACAAGAGCCAGCTGTGTGCTCTGTTACCACACATTGTCTTTAGATTCCATACCTGTCTGTGTTCAGGTAAGAATTAGTACATCCAGATTGATTATTCAAACCAGTCTTTTTTTTTCCAAAGAATTTTTAAAAATCTTTTACTTGAAATAATGTCAGACATAAAAATGTATATAATTCATACAGAGATTTCCCACTTTGACTCAGCTTTCCCTGATATTAACATATTGTGTAACTATAATAAAATGATCAACACCAAAAAGTGTACATGGATACAACAAATATCATTAATTTAACTGTAGACTTGATCTGGATTTTACCTGTTTGACCACTAATGACCAGCTCTATACCAGCATCAAATCCAGAACTCAGTGTTCCATTAAGTTGCCGTTATCGCCTTAGACTTCCAATTTATAACAATTGGCTGAAATTTACTTTCATGACTTGGGCTCATTTGAAGAATTCTGCTTTATTTTTATAGAATGATCCATAATTTGGGTTTTTCTGATATTTTCTCAAGGTTATACCTTTTTGAGAAGAAATGCAAACAGGAAATGTGCCCTCCTCAGTGTACCATATCAGGAGATAACATAGCATCTGGCTCAAATAACACCCCTTTTTATGAGCTGGTAATCTATACCAAATCTTTCATTATAATCATAAGCATGTAATTCTGTAATATAACAATATCACAGTCAGGCACACTTAGGTGACATTTTAGGTGAAATAGTCAAGTTGCTGTCCATGTCATGCGAGACCTTCATGTACAGAGTCCAGCATTACATCTGCCGGACCAGAGCCTGTATGTCAACATGTCTTACTGGTGATTTAATCTTGATCACTTGGATGAAGTGGTGACTTCCTCATTATTTCTACATTTATCAATTGGAATTATTCTGTAGGAAAACTGGCATGTATTTATTCGTATCAGTATAGACTCACAAATATTTATTGCTATAGTCCAATGCTATTGTTATTTTTGTTGCTTACGTTGTTCCTCCTTGGCTATTGGGAGCACTTTCAGATTGACCACGCTGCCTTTTTGACATACCTTCATACTTTTCTGAGCATTTACTTACTTCCTCTCATAGCCAGATTATTTAAGCTCATCTTATGTTTTCCCTGTTTCTGTCTTGGAATCAACCACTTCTTTAAGGAATTTCATAGGATATTGAAACTTCAAAACTAAAATTTGGAATCAGAGTTTTATAGGTGGGAATGATTATTAACACATTCAAAATTTCATTATTCCTATAGTTTTTAAAGAAAAAAATACAGATACATTTTAGAAAATGAATTTATATTTATTGATTTATTTCTCAGAAATATGTTAGGAATTAAAAAAAGATATCTCTGCCCTCAAAGAGTTAATGAAATTCAGAAAAGAAACATTATGGAATTATAAATTGGTCATATGAGGGATAATTGCTAAGGGTTTGTGAGGCAAAGGGCCTGCAGTGATTCCATGACTTGTTTTTTGGATGAGAATGGATAAAAAAAAAAAGAAGCATATGCCAGAGATAGTGAATAGGTTTGATATTTAGGATGAATATTGACCTGTTGTTAGTTGTTCAGACTGCTGTATTGAAGGACATTCTACAGCTGAGTCTAAGTTCTTTGGTAAAGGGCACAGTGATAAGTTGGTGATGTTTTTAATGATAAAAGTCAGGATAAAAGTCAGAAGACATATAGGAATGTTAGCATCTTGCTTACTTACTATTTCTGGTTTAGCTAGCACAATTAGCATCTTCAGTAATTGCCATTAAAAAGGATAGTTTCTGCCTATCGTCCAGAATTCCCAATGAGCAAATGGGTAAAAGCCCAGCTCATGAAACAAACATGGCTTTACATAAAAACAAGTGTCTAGAATTTCCTCAAAGGGTCTAAACTATCCACTTTTTCAATGTACATAACTTTTTTATTTTCTTGCTGCTTTAGTGCCCACCATGGAAACCACATTGGTCTTTTTTTTTTTTAACTCTTTCTGGTTGTCTTGTTCTTTATGATCATTTCCAATTTCTCCTAACTTTGAAACTGTAATTTTTTCCCTCACTGTGGTATCCTCCCTAACCTGCTGAAACAACCAAACATAAACTGATTCTCTAAAGACTCTCATTCATCTTAGGTGTTTGGATATATCCAGTTTGAATGGCATATTGCCTAAAATATACAGTTATGAGATTACTGCTCTGACCATCAGTTAAGCTTCTGATAATAGCTCTAGTAAGGTAGTGAGAAACAGAGATAGTTGGAAAGCAATGCAACACCCACATTGAATTTTTAACAACTTAAGGCATTTTAGGAAATGATCTATCTGAAAGGCATTATGACTTGCTGAGAAAAGCTCTACACTGGGAACCAGGAGAAGTGGGCTCAATTCCCAGCTCTGCATCTGACTCACTCTTTGTCCTTGGTCGAGTCCCTTAGCTCCTCTCTGTGTCTAGTTCCTGCCTGATAAAATAAGGAGAATAATTCATAAAGAAGGATTCCTTCAGTGGTTACTGAACAAGATATGTCAAGGCTGTGTTCAGTAACCACTGAAGGAATGCATCTTCCCCCTGTTGGCTAATGACAGTCTTATTTTTATTAGCACCTAGTTTGATTAAATTTTATAGTAAGAGCGTGGAGCTACAACTAACTTGGAAGAATCCTTTAATTTACACTGGAGTTTTATTGGTTCTTATTGCTTTGTGTTAATGCACTCATTGCAGGGAGGAAACTTGTGGATCTTGTGTGTATAGAAATATCTATTGCCTCATTCACTTGAGTGCCAACTACAGAGCCTTGTACTGAGCACTGCAGAGCCCATTAGAAGAGTAGAAGATGGAATCATGATAAGAGCCTTACAGATAAGAAACAGTTAGAGGATGTTACCTAGAATATTTATTTTAAAATGCTATTAAGGTTAGGATTTAGATAATAGGAAAATAAGTATAGACTGGAAAATCACAGAACAATGTCATGAGACAGGTTGAACATATATCTCTTATTCTGTCACTTCTTTCCCAATTTCTCCAGAAAAAATGATCTTTTCTATCATTTCCCTTCCCTTTCTTGATCCTGTTCATTTTACCTTTCTCCAGGTTTCCCCAAATATCTTTTATATTTTTTTACCTTTTTTATCTTTTAAAATAGTAAGTAATTGCGGATCATGTATTATTTTTCATTGTTATTTCTTTTAATTCTCCTTTCACATTGAGCAGTACCTCTCCATATTTTTTTCATAGCTTTGACATTTTGAAATAATCCTGCCAATTATAGATAATCTTGTATTCTGAACATATGCTATTTCCTCATTATTTCATCTATCTTTGTCCTATATCACCAATATTTTCTATAAACTGAGTATGAGATCTATAGGGTAGGCTGCTTTAAAATTGAACAATTCTGGACAGAATACATCCTAGGTGATATTAGGTATCCGTGTACTTAATAATTATGATATTAGGTATCTGTACACAAACTAGAATTAATAATGCAGATGCTAGGAGAGATGGAAAGGGCACTGATGGTGGTACTTTATAGCTTCTGCTTTGCTGTGTTGCTCAGGAGCAACATGGTGTATCAGTGTGAAAGAAGACCCTGAACTTATTAACTGTATCACCTTTGATCAATTACTTTATCTCTTCAGGTCTCAATTTTCCTTCTGTAAAATGGGGATAGTGATGTCTACCATAAATCCTTAAATTTTCAAAAAAATACCTGCTAAGTATTAGGTTTTAATAGAGACTGAATTCATGGAAATTTATTAGTACCAGTAGTAGTAATAATGGTTGTATTTGTATTTTATCATAGGGTCATGTATGATTAAAATATTAAAGAAAGGCATTCATTCTATGAACAGAAAAACAATACTATTTATCCCAGAATTCCTAATATAATAAGTGGACTTTTCATGGTTCTTAATTTGATTGTTGTTTCATTGTTTAATATGGTCCCATATGGTGTGATGTAAATGGGAGATACCACTCCTAAATCCTTTCCACAATGAAGTAGGTTACAAATAATCCAATAAGCATGGTTAAAACATTATCCATGAACAAAAGGCTGTCTCTCTAACACTTTGAGAATTCTTTTCCTCAAAGCCAGCATGTCCTTCCTACCATTCTAATATAATGATAAAAATGTACACACAGGAACTAGGAACCTACACTTGAGCTGTTCCCATTAATTTACAAAACACCATTAGTGTTGAGGTTAAGAGATTCACTTTTGACATCAGTCCATTTGTGTTCCAAACTGAGTTTCATCACTTACTAGCTGTGTAAAATTGATCATAATACATAATTGCTCTGAAGCTCTGTATACTTGAGAAAAATACTCAAAGGAATGTTGTAAGTATGCAATAGAGATACATAACTCCCAACTCAAAATCACTGCTTCATACATGCTAGGAATTACTAACATTTTATTACTGTATATATACATTTACTGATTACAGTGGGCAGCTATTAATATTTAGAAACTAGGAAAGTTCTGGTAGGAAAGACTAGAGTTGTTGCAGAGTCTACAGAGGAACCAAGGAGAGAAAGAGTAGGGACAAATGACAGCCAGCCCTCACGCTGTGTACCAAGTTTTCTGCCCTAGTCTGGGATTACATTTTCCCCCGAGGGATCCTTTTTCTAATTACGATAGCACAAAGATGCCATCTAGGCTGTTGCTAATTTATATGGGAACCTTCTAAGCAGAGGGAATTTCAGGTGCAAAATTAGTGAAGAGCAAGAGAACTGACTGACAATAAGTGGTTCTGTAATTCAGTTGAGTTAATGCAAGAATTGACTGACAATAAATGGTTCTGTAGTTCAAGTTAAATCTTAAACAGTGAGATGTGCAGAAGATGTTCTTTATAATTCAGTGAATCCAGTTGGGCTTTTAAAAGTTATCTCTAGAGGAAATCATCCAAAAATCTCTAAATATAATTAATAAACTACTTTATAATGGAGAAAAGATACTTATTGAGGAATACATTTCCACATAGATCCCTATACTTTATCCTGAGGCTAGTTACTTGAAATATAATTTATTTTTTTCTTCCAATAGGTTAAAATGACGTTTTGACTACAATAGAACAAAGCATTTCTCTCACTTTAGTACTTACTAACTTATTCGTGAAGCATCAAGTCACGACTGTGCCTTTATACTGAGTGTCCTATGAGGATACACTGCTGTGTTAAATACAGACAGTGCCAAAAAAAGTATATACATTTTAAGAAATGTTATGTATGTACTGCATAAAACTGATGGTAAGCACTTTGAGCATCTCTTGTAATTGCAGATATCAAGTATAACTTGTATTCATCTTTTGTTATGGTATATATTGAGTACTAAAATTTTAATACGGTTTTTACCTTTCTTAATATGTGTATACATTTTTTTGGCACCCACAGTATGAGGGGGCAAAGAATTAAATATTGGCTATCTAGGATGTTTTTTTATATTTTGTGGATTGAAAACAAAGATTTTGAAGTTTTTATTATTTATTTTTATCCATACAAGTTTTTTGCATTTGCCTTAAAAGATAAGTAAGTGTGTGTATGTGTGTGTGGTGGGGAAATATCTGTTGTTTCCTTTATACTTCCCAAATATTACTATATTTTTTAAAAACTACCATTTTTTTCAGAAAGAATGATGTAAATTGTATAATACCAAGTACATGTTCAATACTTCTAAGTGATACATTTACATAAACAGTAGTTTGCTTTCTGATCATAGTTGGTGTGCTAAAGATTTTCTGTCAGAAAATCAGAACGAAGCCTGAAATAAAGGCTTGGTTTTGTGTTTTTTAATACTACACATATTATTCTGTACAGCTTTTGAAAATGACCAAAGCAGATATCACTTTTCAGTGTTGACACTGTACTTTGCTGACGCTTTTATTTTTCCTTCAGGTAGGACAACTATGAGGAATAGCTGATGGACATAAACTTTTTATTCTCAGTACAAAGAGCTACTCTTTTGATACAATAACATTAACATTTAAAAATACATATTTTCCATTATTTTTGCCTTTTTAAAAATAAAAATGTTATATTTTGCTTTCCTGCAAAGCAATTAAACCAAGTAGTTCCAGACAAACTATGTATAGTATTCATTCTGGACTTCATTCACTAAAGAATATTAGATTAAGCCAACAGTTGAAAATTCTTTATATCTGTTAAGTTTATAGATATTCTCAAAATTACTATTTTGAAAATGGAGATGACCTCATAAAGTAAGCATTACTAATAGCAGCAGCAGAGAACTGCTATAGAGATTGTCCAAGTTATGCTATTTTAGTATGCTTTTATATTTTCTAATTCAAGCCTTTTTCTAATACAGTAGAAATAGTAGAAAAAGACATTAAAAAACATGCTTAAGGTGTTAAAGTGAGTTAACATCTTAACCACCAACTGTCAGCAGGCTTTGGGGGGCCAGCAGGGAACCATATTTATCCTATATAATGAATGTGTAGTCACGAATCTTATTAAGCAGTAACTATCTTTGGGAAACCATCATTCCCTCCCGAAGTCTACTCTGAATGTACTCTTTCCTGGTCCACTAAGGTTCATGCTGCTTTTAAGGTCATCATGATCTTTTCTTGAGTCTCCTTAAACTGATTTTGTGTGTAACAGAAAAATCCTGTCACATAAAAACGGAGATATTTGTCTCTCAAAAATCCATTGAAAAGAAAGCCACTGTTTTAGACTCACCAGGGAAGTTCTGGGATGAGCATAGTTTCTGTGATAAATTATCCTGAGATAATGAGACACCTACCACTTGAAGTATTCAGTTAGCTTCACCTAGAGTCATTTTGGAGAAATATGCAAATTAGTAGGCTCTGGTGACCTGAGTAAATAAATTCTACAAGCCAATTTTAGCCAAAGACTGCAATTGAAAAAATAGTCACTAGATCTCCAGTGTATGGAGCAATGTGGGCATCTATAGTGTGCTTTTGTCCCTTTAAAAAAGAACTAATGTATATTGTTACTGTCTTTCTGTATAATATAATCAGAAGTCATTGGGAGCTGATGGAACAATGCACTAATGATAAAAGGAATTTAAAAAAAAAAAAAACTCCAACCACTTGGTAGTCAATGAAAAAGTGCTGACTGTCCAAATGCCTGTTTCAGCTTTGTCAGTCTTCAGTTCTTTAGTCCTTCAGATTCTCATAAAGCCTATGAAAGCCTTTTCATCTGAAAAGATGGAAACAATTATAGGAAATTAGAACAATGGTGCCATGAAATAATCTTTAAAATGGCAAAGACTCTCAAAATGTGAGTTCTATTTTTATACATTGATTATTTTTTATAAGGAGCATCATAGTAGTCAATGATATCGACAGCACTTGCTTTAGTAAATTTATTTTTCTTTATAATTATTGAACATCTATTGATCAGTTACTTACAAATTACACCCTTAGTTTAGAATATAAAAAGACTGACCCTGTTGCCTCTGTTTTCCTTCTGGTTTTAAATCTAAAATTGTTCTTCTACATGGAATTAAAAATGGAAAGTAGCTGTTCAAGAAAAATAATTTAGGGTAATGATAGAGGCTCTAAAATAATACTGCAGAGTTTTCTGTAAATTAATTTTTACATTTGAGCCATATTTTATACCTCATATTTTTAAAAAGAATTATTATTTTATTTTCAGAAGAACAACAGTTAGGAAATTTTTGGAGCCATTGGAATACATTTGTAACCTTAAGTCCTTACAATATAAGTCTTTTTTGTCTAAAATTATAATAGCTGAATGAGGCAAATTATTTAGGAGTATAATCTAACATAAATTTTTATTGAAATGCATATCTTTATTTTAATGATTATGTATGCATTTTATACCAACCTTATTGATCACCATTATATATTAGCCCAGGAAATGTTATAAAATATAAATTTTTATACTGTTAAATGTATCAAAATTGCTTTCTCCTTTTTTATTTCCTTTTCATCTTCTCACAGAAGTAAACAAGTATGTGGAAATTATTTGGAAAATGAAATTTGCTTATACTTTAGAGTATTTGTATTTTAATTAAGGCAAAAATACATAACAGTTTAAATATAAACCTTTATATTAGTTTTACAATATACTTTTTTATGCTCTCAGGTATTTGTCACCTTAATTCACTATTTTTGATCAGTGAGTATATATTAAGTAAATAAATATATATTCAATTTTTGAAAAAGCGTAATGCAGTAATAGTTGTTTAGTAATAAATAGATATTGGGCGTAGTCTAGTTTTTGCCTTTTAAAACATTTTATTCTACCAGATTTTTTAAGAGCACCATTATTAACCACAGATTATTATACTCTAGAATTTGTCTTGCCATGATATAAAATGATTCAGTACTTGAGAGTGAGGTGGAGGGAGGTGAAAGGATGGTTGCATTGGGCAATGGTATGTTCCAAGTGATAAAAAATTAAATGTTTTAAAGTCTGGTATATTTTATATCATGATGCATGACACAATGAAGTGTAGATAAGCCCCAAAGCTAAACATTTAGGATACTATCCGGGCTCCACTCTGTTACTTCTAGTAGAATAACTGTGAAAAGTCATTTATTTCTCTGAAACCAAGTTTTTGGATTTTCAAAATATGACTAACGACAACTTATTATATAAGGTTGCTTTAAAACTCAGTAATAAAATCAAAGTGCTTTTACAAATTCTATAGCACTTTACAGAATTAGAACTTAATTATTCCACAGTAGTAGATTGAAAGTCAATTGACTATTGTGATTTTAAAATGATCAATTTTGAAATATTTTTCTTTTGTTTAAATCTCATTTCTTTAACCTCTATGTCTGACAGTGAAACACAGTTTAGTAACAATTTATTATTTCAAAAGTATTTATTAGGAACATGCTAAATAGAATTGCACCTTGGAAAAAAGTGTGAGTGATGCAGTAATGAAAAAAACATAATTTGTGTTAGGAAAAAACAAAATTGGCTGACGTGTCCAGTGTGGCAAAGAGGGTTTAAGAGCTGGTAAGTATGTACAAGTATACAAGTATTCATAACACAGCAGATTGTTTTTTGTCATGGTAAGTGCCTTAAGAGAAGTGGAAATGGAATATTGTGGAAGTTCAGAATTCATCTTTTATAAATCTAAGTATTTTTCAAACATAAGTCTAAAAATATTTAATTAAATATCTGGTTACCAGAACAGTATACACCCCAGAAAACACATAATATAAGACATTATTATTTGAAATAAGCTTCATGGATAAATAGTCATATTAATAATTAAAACATAAATATAAAATAAAACAAAATATGACTGATTGCTAAGCAGTAAATTGAATCTAAATTCTAGACCTTGAAGAAGGTTTAAAAATATAGATTGTCATCGCTTCTCGGCCTTTTGGCTAAGATCAAATGTAGTATCTGTTCTTATCAGTTTAAAAATATAGATTGTCTATTTTGGTTTATATAAAAAAAAACACATCATCAGTGTTAATGAATTATTTTCAGAAATCTTTAAGCTTGTATAAATTATACCATTTTGATAGCTAGCCTTTTCAATGGAATGTTTAAAAACTTAAGATTTGTCTTTTATGCAGAAGTAACTACCAAATCATCCACTAGATTTAGGAAATGTCACAGAAAGTAGATTTCCCTTTTTTACTTATTTTTCTCAAAACTAAACATTTTGCAAACCACACAGCCCTATATAGAAGTTAACAATAAAAAGTATAATTCTAGCCATACTAGTCCTATTTAATAAAACTTAAGAAATGATATATGGTTTTGTCAAAACTAGAAGTAAATATTTGTACACTTTTTTTAATTGAAAAGAACTAAGATGTTTAATATATTCCCCATTCTGCTATTGAAATGATGCTTAGAAAAACCCAAACAGACCTATTGTCTAAACCTCTTCAATGGGTGGTTCCAGCAGCCTTTAAAATAAAATGTAACCTCCCAGGCCAGGCACCCGGATTAGAGATCTCTTGGAATTTGCTTTCTTCTCTGGGTTCATCTCCATTCAGGTGGGTTTGGGGCCCTTTTCCACCTTTGCGAATCAACCAGGAAGTATTTTGCTCACAGCATTTGCCAAATAGGTGAGTGTGGTTGTTCAATGCTTAACAGCCTTTCTCTTAGACTGTAGGGAATACATTTTTCTTCCTATTTCTAGTGTGTAATGTGTGGAACATCTTAAGAAGTTTAACACAGATAAATAAATAAAACCAATTAGCTCCCAAAGCCCAATTGGAGAGCTTCTTATAGGTGTATGCACTAACTCTATGAACTTTTTCAGATGTTTAAATAATAATAGCATGAATTGTTCATTCCTTGATTTTTAAAAGATTGGTTGACTATTAGGCTGAGAAAATGACTGAGAAAGTGTGTGGCCTCTGTGTCCTTGGATGAGGCCCTAGGAAAGAAGGCCAAGTGTGCTGCGAACAGACAGATTTTTGAATACATGGTAACCTAACATAGCTTTAGTGCAAACACAGTTCTAATTATTTCAGCAAAAAGCAAATATATTCAAAAACCATTATGATTCTGTGTGTATCAAACTCATGTCTGCCCCATATAAACACCCACAGGACTCAATCTAATCTTGAATATGACTATCTTTAAAGAAACTATCTGGGGCCTTGGTTTCAGACCAGACTTGGCTAAATCAGAATGCCAGTTTCCTTCATGCCAAACAGCAAAATAAACCCCTCTGCAAAAAGGAATAAAGATTGCTGAGAAATAAATAATGAGGCTTTTAATGTCAACAAACATCATTTTGTGCATCGGTATTGTGAGCGTTTCTTTTTCACAAATGGAAGAGAGATTTTATAAACTCTCCAGTGAAAGGATGGGGATTTAGAGTTGGCATTTGTAGACCCTTAGAATAAAACAAATCCCTCCTTCAAGTTCCCCTTGAAGTGAAGAATGGCACTTGAACTTTCATTTGGTAATATGTGGAATACAGATATCCTTCCTCTGTACCACTAAGATGTCTGTCATCTTCTTTGCTATTCTCATAAATAGCCCACTGGGGGAAAAAGAAAGTGGAAAAGAATTGAGAAATTGCCTTTGGCTTCATTAGACATTGCTTGATTAAAGATTTGGAAGGTGCAGTGAAAATACATTTAGTTTTCTGACAATCTTGTAAATGAATCTCAACAAGTACGCACCAGAGTACTGATCAGATACTTGGGAGGAAGCTTTTACACAGTTGACAGATCCTGCTAATGAATCTTGAATTGGCCCAATATTTAATCTGGCTTTTCTTTATATACATCGGGTAAGAAGCAGCCAATAACATGAGGTCAGAGATGGCATTCTTTTGGCATATTGTGTTCATTAAAGTTTGTGACATATTCTAGGTTAAAATATTGTTCTATTCAATATATATTTATAAATAAATCATTGGGCCATATCTTACAGGATTCAAATGTGAAATTGTATTTGTGAAAGTAAAAAAAAATGTCCTTGTGTCAATTTATAAATTATTTGGCTAAGGCTTCCTCCTTTATTTTTTTTTAAACTGTAAAATTTGTACACTGCAAATGAATCTAGTTAGCTTCTTAGGTAGCTGCCAAAAACAATCACATTAAATTCAAAGTGCATTCTTTTATATATTTAAAGAACATGAAGAACACAAAGAACATAGATTTGGCTTTCTTTATTAATGAAAACATGACTAAGAATGCCCATTGGGAAGCTAGGCTAATCACTAATAGAAAAGAACATTAAAGTGGTAACTTTTGTATCTAAGAAACAGTTTATACATTTGTGTATACATTAATTTAATGGTTTTCTCTTCTGGATTTTTGAGGGACTAAAGCTACACATGACAACAACAACTATATGCAAATAACCTGACCAATTAATTTATATAACTTAATTAATATGCCTGATTTGCATAATTTTCATCAAAATTAAAATTAAGACTTATAAAGAATACTACTTTGAAGACTTGTTAGCAAAATCATTCAAATATTAAAATATATGGTGTTTAAAGTAGCAAGTAAATTTATTAATAGTCTACTCTCTATAGATCTTTAACTCTGGAAGAGATTTCAGAAAACTGCTTGTCAAAGTACAGAATTTACTTCATACCAGAGGATGATAGGTATTCTTTCTTTAGGATTGATAAAGAACAAAATGCCATTTCTACACTTATACCTAGAAGTCATAAGCCTAGAAATTCAAGGAGTAATTAAAATAGTAATTCACTAACCACCATATTATTCTTAGTTCTCTTTTGGTTCCACATTAATTATATTTCAAATCTAAGAATTTTAGCTTTTAAAACTTGCATACTTCACTTTTTAAAATATTTTCATTTTGGTATGATTATCAGTTTTGCATTATACCTGATTAAAAATACATAAAATAAATTTAGAGTCTTCTTTTCCATATATGTAAAATGTTTTACTCTATTCTTCAGTTCAATTTTGTTGCATTACTTTCACATAAAAGATTTGCTTTTTAAATTTAATTAACAGTAGATAATCTATGAACCAGCATTCACATTAAGTAATTATAAGGTTGCAATCAATGTGATTAATTTTGTATGCTTTAAAAATACAGGGTCTGGCAAAAACAACGCCCCCTTTTTATTTACAAAATCATAAGCATGTAATTCTGTAACAACAATATCAAAACTACATTAACATAACTTTTAAAAAGGGTGTTACTTCTGCTGGACCCTGTATTTATATCAATAGTTCTATTCTTTCCACCCAGAAGGTGATAGGAACCCAATACTGACTTTTGGTTCCATAGGAATGGCTACCAGATCTTGTTAGGTGAATTTGTCCATAGTAAGTTGGAGTTTAAAGAGAATGAAATCTTCTAGAGTACCCTTTATATTTCTCTTTTAATGCCATTTTTAGGCATTATGGGGAAGTTTAGTGGATTTGTGATTGGTGTGCTTGTGTATGTAAGCATTCACAGGGCTACTGTCTTGAAACTCTGCTTTAGGCTTTAAAATGCATTTCACATGCTTTAAATCATTATGACTAACAGTCATGTAAAAATATTACCTCTTCTTCTACACAGGAGAGAACTTACCCTCACATATCTACCAATCAATAAGTGTCAAAGCTCTAGGCTAGAACTCAGATCTTTCAATCTGAAAGCCTTTGGTTTCTTTAGTATACTCTTGTATGTAGATTCCCAGAGAAACTATATTAATATTTAATAAAATGTACTGTTATGACAATAAAACATTGTCTGAGTTTTTTCTCCTTTCTTAACAAACATCTCAGAAGTAAAAGAATCATGCAAGTGTTTTTCTCTCTCCATACTAGCTAGACTCCCATGGGAGACTAAAAACATGTTCTAATAATGGCACATACACTCAAAACAGTTTTAGAAATATTATTTTAGAATTGCTTTCAAAGCCTACAGCATTTCCTTTTAAAGTTGGTACTTTCAAATCTTGATTTCTAAAGTGTAAATTTGATATTCTGACATAATCAGAAACCATATAGATGCAAGATCTGTGAAGTGATAGATTAGACTTGTTATTTTTGTTTTGACTTTAAAATTTTGAACCTGATTTTAAGTAGTAGTTTGTGTGTAAAGATAATTCTAAGAAAAAAGTTTAAAAATAGTTTTCTTAATAGCATCGATAGAATATTAAGGATCTGATTCATGTCTACCCTAAAGAATATCTTTATTTGGATCTTTAGGACTGGAAGAGTTATCCAGAATTCTATTTTGTCAAGATATGTATAACATGCTTTTTATCTGAATATGTATGGCATATGCAGGCTATTTCTAACATTGATTTATATCAAAATATGTATAACATATGCAGAGAGATAGGCACACTAACACATCTTGTATTCCAATTCTATGAAATGCAATTATGGCCAATTTCAATTCAAATCATGCAGATTACCTATATAATTTAGATGTTTGCTCGACTTCTCCCAAAGGGTAGACTAATGTTACTTAGGCAATGATTATGAAGTGGCATTTGAGAGATTCTAACTACCACTCAGTGCTGTTGAGGAGGTCCAACGTGGCTGTGGTCCATATCACCAGAGCAATCACCACTGTGTGTGTTTACATCGGTCCACACTAATCCTTTATTCCTTTAGGTACAAGTCCTGCAGCCCCTCAGCACACCTATCCCTACTTCCCTCCCCAAGTCCACAAGCCGACGCCCTCCCCCCAAAAAGCAGTTTAGGGATAATTCAATTAGGGTAAGAACAATTTAAAAACAATTTACTCTTACTAGTAATTTCCTTTTCCCATGTCTCTCTCCCTTCCCTTTGACCTTCCTTGTTCCCTTCCTCCCTTTTCTGACTTCATCCTTGAGTCTCAGTGCTCTCAAAGCAGAAGTCAGGCAGAAATCGTGGTTGGTAGAACAGTGAGTCTTTGTGAGGGGCAGGCTAAGTCAGAAAAAGATTGCAAAGAACCAAAATCAATTTCAGGCTATCAGTTAAATTGTATTATCATCTTGAAGAATCATTAAAGCAGCTTGGTTTTTATTATCGGTTTTTTTTTTTTCTCTGCTTTGGAAGGTGAAAGGCTAATGACTCATTTACTGATGTATGCAGTTTTCTTTCATTTTTCACTTACAATTATTTTCAATTGTTCTAAAATGTAATGCAGCCTCCAAAATGTGTTATAGTCATTCATTATTTCTGTCAATTAAAGCTTCTAAATCATAGACTTAAAATGAATCACAAATAAGCATTAATAGATTTCAATCACTGAAAGCACACTTCCTAAAAGGAATGAATGGAGCAGATTTACTTTTAAAAGTCTGGTTTTTGTGGCAGCTGGAGCACTGGGGCTCAGCAGATGGTAGTTTCTAAAATGTTGGTATTCCCTTTCCGAACTGGCACTGGATGTCTGTGGGTCTTTCTCCATGGAATAAAATGTTTGACAGAGCAGTATCAATACTAATGAAGTTTTTGACCGAAGCAAGGGTAACTTTATAGAGCATTTGTGTTCTCTAAGCTCTTCAGTGTAATACCAAGGCCATCTGATATCTCAAGGCAAATTCATCATTTATAAACAACAGACTCTACTTCCCTCCAAGGTTTTTATAGGTCGATCTAATTTTAGATAATACTAAACCTAGTGTCCTTAAATTTAGTATTAAAAAATGCAAGTTTTCATCATGGAAAGTAATGTTTGCCAATGTAGTAAATCCCAGTTATGATCATTATAGTAACATTGTACACATTTGCATTGTTTATAAAATTAAAATTAACTTCTTTAACATATCGACTATGCATTACATCTCCCGTGCACCAGTCTCCATTATAATTGACATCTCTCTAACACTTCAAATCCAGGTTACTCTCCCCTGAGTGGTATTATCATGAGGTTGTTGCTATAGAAACTTTGCAATCGTTGATGTATTTTTTACTATTGGAAACTTAAATGCTATAGCAAATTTAGAATTTTATAACTATTTGGTAACAGAACAAGTTCTGCGGGGTAGTACTCATACATTATTATTTTATCAGAAATAAACCACGTAGGGAACTAATTATTTTGAAAACTGAGGAAAGGTATTTTTTTGGTAGTACCATTCAGAATCTAAGGCTAAGAGTTTTTTCTGGCTAACAAATTAGCCAATGGAAATCCAGTGTCAGGAAATCTCGATGAATATTGATTTGATTTGGTATGCTGATACTTAAATACCATGAAAAATGTTTTCCGTACAATGGGACAAATAAGCTTGCTAAGAAAATATAGAAAAGATAGCCTGCCTATCTTTAAATTATCAAATTAGCTATCAAAATTCTATTTGTGATTTAAGCAAAAAGTATTTTATCCTGCACATCATGTTAAAATTAACATTATATTATCTACTTATAATGTTAAGTATAGGCTTTAGAATAAAATGGGTTAGTTGATTTATAAAGTTGTGTTGCCTTATGGTAATCATTCTAAACTACTGTTGCCAATTAAATTATAAACTCTCTGAAGGTAAAGCCCACTGGGATGGTGGCCACCAAAGGGAAAATACAGATTAGAATATCTTAATCATTTCAATTTAACTTGGTTTTGCATGCTCATTACTGTTGAATAATGAGTTTTTCTCCATTATGGATGTGGCATATGACAGAAGAGTAAACTAAGTATACAATAAACACTGGGTATCAACTTGTGTTATTTTTATTTTTATTCTATATAAATAATATTTTCAGGCAGAAATATGCTAAGTTATTGTCTGAGAGCTAGTTGCCTGCTCATTTATTAAATAATCATCCATAATGATTAAGAGTCAACACTATATGCTTAGATGAGAAAAATGAGTTCTAATTAAAGAAGATCTTGAATTAACAAAAAACTCAATTCCAAGTTTTGGAATTAGGTGTTTTGAAAATGACCAATAGTGCTGCTTAGAAGACATTCCTTCTTTGTTTTTCCATTTAGCCATGACCTAATCTATTTAGATTGTTTACAATAGTATGAGGCCTTAAGTAAATTAAGATTGACTCAGCTTTAAGCTAAACTATATAACTTATCTCAATATGTGTTTGTTATTTACTTTTTCTAGCTCTACTCTGAGTAAAAAATAACAGAAAGACCAATTCAGCAATTTTATTACTATTACTACCTTTGTCCTAGTTAAGATAATTTATGTTTTTCTAATGCAGAATTCAGATTTTGTTCTGTATTTAGTCTTTCATTGGGTCTTAAAACTTGAAAATAAATACACACAGGTATTTTTATGATAAAAATAAAATGTATTCTCTAGGCTGAAAAGTAAATTAAACAGCCTTTTTTAGAATGCCCACCTTGGAGAGCTTCCTGTAATATCTACTTCTAAATAATTATTTAAGCTATGACACAGTCTTAGCAATTCAAATATTCTTCTAACATGCATCAATGTACTTTAACTATTGGAAATACTTTCTTGAATATTTACAAATGCAATTGTTTTATTTTAAAGCATCAAAGAAGATTTAGATTCATTGATACCTAAATGTGTGTGACACTCTTGATGATGTACTTAAAGTAATGAAAAGGTTTAATTAAAGCATCTTTGCTAGATCTGATGTCAGCAAATTTCTTCCTTTACCTTTTGGCAGGTTGGAGTGAATGTGGTAGGGTATAGGAATATGGGCAGGAGGAGAATAACCTTGTACAGTGATTTTGCTGCTTTTGTTAGAAGACTGTGGAAGAGAGCAAGATAATTCATCTGCGTTCTTCCAAAATATTAAAAAAATGGAGAAGTTAGATAAAAATAATATTAGACTTTGCTGCTTTATTTGCAGACTTGTAAGAAGAAAAAGAGACACCTTATGATTTAATCTCATGACGACATTGTAAAGAGAATAAGTATAAAAACTCAATTTATTGTTATTATTTACAGTTGTACATCATGTTTTCTTTATTCTGAATGCCATATTTGATTACTTCAAAATGGGAATATAGAATCTTCATAAAGGTTTACAGTGTCTACTTCAAAAAGTAGCTTTTTAATTTAATAGTTTTAAAATATAGTTCCTTTTTTGCATCATGATTTTTCAAACAATAGTTCTATGTATGCTGACATTAAATCGTTTTGTTGTCCTCAAAATACATACAAGCTTACTTAAGTTTTGAAATGTGGACAATTATTTGCTTTACATTTAGTGCCTTTAAAATCGAAAAGCATTTCCCTGATAGCTAATGAGGATGAGCATTTTTTCATATGTCTGTTGGCCATTTGTATTTCCTCATGGGAGAAGTGTCTGTTTAGTTCTTCTGCCCACTTTTTAATTGGGTTGTTTGTTTTTTTGTTGTTAAGTCTTATTAGTTCTTTATATATTTTAGATATTAGACCCTTATCTGATGCGTTATTTGCAAAT